>VDFB02249217.1:0-28894 GCA_007258455.2 Sequoia sempervirens
AAGCTTGATTTTGCTTCATTTTTTTCATGATGGTTATAAGATAGTTATCCTACCTTTTTTTCATGATAGTTGTAAGATAATTATCGAAATGGTTTTGATAATTAATCATAAATTTTGAATTGTAATTTCTTACAAATCTTCTTCTTGTATATCTTGGAAGAAGAATTAAAAGATTTGATTGTTCTTATACTTTAATGAATCAAGTTCATGCTTGGAGTCAACATCATGTTATCCTACCTTTTTGTCATGATGATTGTAAGATATTTATCCAAATAGCTTTGATCATAAGTTTTGAATTGTAATATCTTGCAAGAAAAATTAAAAGATTTGATTGTTCTTATAATTTAATGAATCAAGTTCATGCTCATGGAGTCAACACCATGTTATCCTACCTTTTTCTCATGATGGTTGTAAGATAGTTATCCAAATAGTTTTGACCATAAATTTTGAATTGTAATCTTATATATCTTGAAGAAGAATCCAAGAATTAAAAGATTTAATTGTTCTTATAATTTAATGAATCAAGGTCATAGAGTCAATGCCATATGATTCTCTATACCTATAGATTTGACTTTTTGACATTTTAAAATTCAAATTAAAAAAGTACATAAAACTGTTCAATTACGTTCATTTGAAGTGTGTTTTTTGTGTTTTAATATGATTTCAACCGACTCTAACCTAGTAGTTCATGCTGGTGTTAGCGGTTCATCAACTTTGCTCAATGGCTCCTCCTCTGAACAAACGACCCCAAAAATTTGTTCTGAAATTCTTTCACAAGGTAAGTGTTCTGACTCCCCAGTTGATGTGGTTTTTCCTTTACTAGATTTAGATTATGCTTGTTAATGGCTTGAAAAACATACCCTTGTTGGATATTTTGTTGGGAGGACTCCCCCTGAAAGTGTGCTTAAGGAGTGGGTCAACAAGGCCTGGGTCCTTCATGGGGTCTGTCTTGATATGGTCCAAAATTTAACCAATGGTTTATTTTTGTTCTGCTTTGTGGATGTCAATCATGTCCAGGCTATCTTAGCCCATGGTCCCTTGTATGTCAGGTCTTCTTTGTTGTTTTTCGAGGCATGGAGTAAAGATTTTGCTATCTCAGATGATACCAAGTTGTGGGTCCCAGTCTAGATTGAGTTTACTGGTTTACCCTTTCCTTGTGTGCCTTTTTTGAATCATATAGTGTCCTCACTGGGAAGGGTTATTTGCATTGAGCCAGATAGGTTCTTTTAGGCCCAACCCCAGAAAAGGGTTTGTGTGGAAGTGGGCCTTTCCAAATATTTGAAAGACTCCATTGATATTCAAATTGGAGCTCTCTGGCATACCCAGAAGGTCACTTATTTTAATCTTCCCAACATGTCTTATAGGTTCCAATCCGCAGACCACAAGATCAAGGACTGGCCATTAGTAGTGCCTCATACACCTTCTCCGCCACGAGATATTGATAGACCTTGTTTGACAAATGCTTCTACTGCCAAAACTAATGAAAAATGGACTATGGTTACGAACCACAAGAATAAGTCCACTGGTTTTAGGTCGGCCTCCAAGGCCTCTGAACCAGCAAAAGTTGTTTCAAACCCTTCAGTGAAGGGGAAGGAAGCTCTTGTCAGGGTTGATAATGTTTTGTCACAGCCTAGGCCAAAGGCAACGCCTCAGCCTGCTACTGTCATGATAGCACAGCCGAATGTTTCTCCTCCCATGTCGGGAGCTCAAAGGCGGTCTCACAATCCTTCTCCACCAAGGGAAGAAGGGGAATATGTGCAAGAGAAGTGGAGATTTTCCTCTCCTATCCAGATTGGGTCAGTTCTGCTAATTTTTTTGCAGAATCGTTTCTCTTCTTTAAATGAAGAGGAACAAGACTCCAATGATATGGATGAGTTTCATTCATGAATTTCCTCTCATGGAATGTCTGAGGTCTGACAAACCTCTCCAGAAATTATTTTGTTAGGGATACCTTGGGTAAGTATTCTGGTATTGAAGTGCTTTTTCTCCAAGAAGTTAAAATTTCTAGTTTTTTGCTTGCTTCAGCTTATCGCTCTATTTGGCCAGTCAGTAAAATGTTTTGCACTTCTCATGATGTTGGGCATGGAAGAGCTGTCACCCTTTTGTCCCCATGGTGGCACTCTTATGTGGTCGACCACAGGTCTGATCCCACTCATCGGCTCGTCTAGATCCTTCTCAACATTGATAATCATTCCTTTGGGATTATTAATATTTATGCTTCTAATGATGTTGTGGAATGCTCTTTTCTTTGGCGTTGGATTGTTGATTCATTGCCAGTTGCTACTTGGTTACTATGTGGGGATTTCAATATGGTTGAGATGGCCTATGACAAAGATGGCACCTTGCCTTTAAGATGGGCAGCTGGCGAAAGAGAGGCATGGTTTGACATGCGCAATAAATTGGGGCTCTTTGATCCCAATATTGGTCACCACCATTCTCATTCTCTTTGGCACACTTGGTGTAATTACAGGGCCGGTTCTAAAAGGATATTTAAGCACCTTGATCGTGCCATGATCTCAGCTCAATATTTTTTCTCTTTTGACAATTCTTCTCTCCCGGTTAAGCCATTAGTGGATGTGACTTTGTCAGACCACTTCCCCATTTCTTTTCGCATTGAATGGGAGACTCGATAGCCTCACATGTGTAAAACTCAATTCTTTTTGAGCACATCTCTGCTCTGTCACAAGCCTACCTTGGCCCACATTCGTAGAGTCTAGAATTTGGAGTGCAGAACAACTCATCATACAGGCTAGATTACTTGGTGGAATGATGCTATCACACACACAACTAGATTTTTGCATATTTATGGGCGCTAGCTGGCTATCTTTCATCAATGGTCATATGAGGCTACCACCGCTGACCCGTGCTTAGCTACCGAGGCTTTGGCGGCCAACCCCTTTTCCCCATGATTTCAAGTTAGGGTGGTGGAATTAAGGCACAAAAAACAAGTTGCAAACAATTATGCTGCCAGAGGTGCATACATTAAACCCTGACTACATTGGCTAAAAATTGGTGATCGTGCCTCGAAAGAGTTTTTTTTGGCATTGCGTGCCAGGCACTCATCCCCAAGCATTAAAAAAATCAAAGATGGCATTCAAGTGCTCTCTAAGCTTCCTGACATTTCTCAGGCCTTTGTGCATCATTATGAGCAGGTTTTCACTGCACAGGATCCCATGCCTGTGCGATAGCAAGCCCTCCAGGATTGCCTTGATGTTGTGCCAAATAGGCTTTCCTCAGCCCAGAGAATTTTTTTTTATCAATTGTTAACAATTTATGACCTCAAGGAAGTTGTTCATTCCATGGCTGATGACAAAGCCCCAGGAATTGATGGTTTTTGTTGTGATTTTTACAAGGCCCTTTGGGACTGTGTTGGACAAGATCCATATCATGTTTACTTAGAGGCTTTTCATGCTAAATCTCTAGGTGACTTAATAAACAAAGGCAATATAAAATTCATACCTAAGTCTGGTGATCCTGAGGATATTTGCAACTGGAGGCCTATCATGCTTCTTAATGTCTCCTACAAAATCATCGCCAAGGCTTTGGCTCTGAAGATCTGCCATCTTTTACCTCAGATTGTGCGCCCAGAGAAAATAGGGTTTATCAAATCCAGGTTTATTTTGGATAATATTATTATTGTTTGGGAAGGCATGGAATGGGCTAGGCATTCAAACCAGAAAGCCATTTTTGTCAAAATTGATTTTTCCAGGGCCTATGACCGCATTGAATGGCATTTTATTCTTGCTATGTTGCAAGCTTTGGGTTTTGGGCCTAATTTTATTCAGATTGTTCGAATGCTCTTTGTGGATGCCTCTACTTGTATCACCATTAATGGTCGTCAATCTTTTTCCTTTGCACTCTTTCGTTCCATTCGACAAGGGTGTCTGCTTGCCCCCTCCCTGTATGTGCTTATTGCTAAAGGATTTGGCTACCTTTTGGCCAACGCGGTTTCCCAATAGCGTGTCAAGGGCATTTCCCTACCTAACTCTCAAGCTCAACTAATTAATAGTCATTTTGCTGATGACTCTTTCCTCACTCCCCTGGAGGAAGAAGAAAATATTAAAGCGGCCCTGGATTGTCTTAATACTTTTTGTCTTGCTTTCAGCTTTTCCATTCAATGGCACAAAAATTTGTGCTACAGACAGTCTATTTTGCCCACTCCTCCTTGGTTTCAATAGTATAATTGGAAATGGATTGGGCCAGGAGAATTTTTTCAGTTCCTGGGCATTCCCGACTGAGTTATGGCAAGTTTTTCTTTCCAGGGTCGAGCAAAAGCTTCCTTACTGGATTACTAAGCCCCTCTCTTTAGCAGGGAAATTCAGGGTGTGCTCCAAAGTTCTTGTGGCTACCCATGTTTATTATTCTTCCTGTTGGGCCCCGTCAAAAGCTGCCTACGGAAAGCTTGAAAAATTGCTTCAGGATTTTCTTTGGGCCTCTGCTGAATCCCACAGAGGGTTTCACTATTTTACTTGGGAATTCTGCTACCTTCCTAGAGATTATGGAGGTCTTGGGTTGCTCTCCACTCAATGGCAAGGGATTTCCTTGTGTGTTAAATGGATAATTTGTGCCCTTATTGTTGATGAGGCCTGAAAAATTCTTCTCAGACATTGTATTCAATCAGGCTTTCCTGTTCATAGACCTGCTTGGAAGGGGATTGGCTTTCAAACCCTTATGGTCATGAAGGAACCAGTCCAAATTGTGGGGAATTTTATGGCCAAAAGCATTTGGAGAGCCTGGGAGGCAGTCAAACCCTGACTTCGCTAGGCTGGCTCTGGTTTCCGTGATGGGCTTTCACTCAACCAACAAAATGTTTGGTGGTTGACTCTTTTTACTAGCAATGTTCAGCCGTTGGCTAAGTTGCATTAGCCTAAGGCACTTAGATTCTACAAAAAGGGTATTAAGACCCTGCAACAAATATTTCATAGACCCACAATGTGTATCATGTATTGGGAAGAATTTTGTGCCCTGTACAGGCTTCATAACCAGGACCGTGCAAATTTTGATGGTTTGGTGAATGTTATTCCTACAGAGATGCTTCATAAGGTTGGAATTCGTGGGACCAAGCCCTAGTGGAAGGACTGGAAGTGCTACCCAAACACCCCTTTTAGGAATTACAAGCCTAGGCTTAGTTACAAGTGGCTTTCACCACATTTTCCTATGATTCAAAGTCTGAACTAGAGGTGGCTTCTTCAATCTCCCGCTCATGTTTGGTGTAAAATATTTGCTGCCACTTGGTCTGCAAGTGTTGAGCTGAAACTTGCCCACTTTGCTTGGTGTATTCTTTTCCAACTTGTGGGTTCTCGGCTTGTTCACCTAGGGGTACAAGACCCTCATTGCCCTTTTTGTAGGCAATCTGAGACTTTTAAGCATCTTTTTTGGTTTTTCCCTAGAGCTCAGCAGTTTTGAACTTGGATTCATGACTTCTTTTGGTCCTTTAGGCTAGAGCCTTTCTCCTGGCATATGATTTTGCTGGGAGATTCGCCCAGACATCCTACCAAGCATACCTAGCCTTGGCACACTTTCAGGGTGAAAATCCTCTTCAATATCTAGAAAGACAGAAATGTGCATATTTTCTCATTCTCAAATGAATATTAATGTTTCATTATATGCTAAAACTATTATTTGTTCTAATGTTCTCTTACATATTTAGGTGTAGGAAAATAAAGTTGCACTTGAAGTTGCTCACCTGTAAGTGCTTCTAGACCACTGGGGCAATGCCCTGTGTATTGTTGCTTGGGTGTTTGTTTCGTCCACCTCCTCCCGCGGTCGGTTGCCTTCTCGGGGTTGGAAGTGGAGTGGTTCTGCTCGTCCCCGCTCTCAGCCTCTGCTTCGGTGGGATTCTCACCCTCCTCAGTGGACCCACTCTCCTCCGCCGTGGGTTGGCCAGGGGTGGCCCTCTGACGGTGCTTCGGGGAGCGGCGGTGGCGGTTCCAGGTGGCCCTCTGATGACACTCCTGTCTCTGGCTTTGGTTGGTGAGACTCTGGTAAAAGCTTTCCATGACTTGCGCTTGCAATCTCGCCTCGGCGCGAGGAAGATAAAGAAAAAGATAAAGAAATTGATGATGATTGAGGTCCTCCTCTTGATGTCACTCCAGACCCTGCTGATGTATGGGGGAAGAAAATGGATGAGAAAGACCTTCCTGGCTTTGCTGGCACTATTTTGGCCGCTTAATGGCCTTTTGTATATGTTTGTAATCATGGACTCCTAGGCTCGGCCCATGTGACTGGTTGATTTTTTGGCTTTTCTCGACTTTTCCCATATAACTCTCGGGGTGTGCCTTCTTACCACCCACCTTTTTTTTGTGACTATGTAACTTTATCTTTATATTAATATAGATAGCTGTCTATTCATAAAAATAAAAAATATTACCAATTTTATATAGAGGTAGAAAGGCCAAATTTTTATGATCTATTCATGAAGCCAAAGCATCCTCATTTCAATACCATTAAAAAACTAAATATCTTTATTTATTAAATTTATTTCTATACATCCAACATATAATATTTTAATAAACACTAACTCATAAATATGATTTTTTTTTTATAAAACACCAACCCATATAGTTAACACTAAGAAAAGTTTATTTTGCTTTACATTAAATAAAATTTATTTTGCTTTACATTAAACAAAGTTTATTTTGCTTTACATTAAATAAAGTATATTGGGTTATATGTAACTTAACATTATATATATTAGGGATAAAAGCGATTCACCAAACTCCTAAATGGCATATTCCTTCTAGTGACCTATATTCCTTCCACTAATCTTTTATTAATTCATAGAAGTTATATATTATAATATTATTGATTTTTACTTTACAATTAAATAATATTTAGATTATATGTAACTTAAAACATTATATATATTAGGGATAAAAGGTGATTCACCAAACACTTATATATTATAATATTATTGGTTTTTGCTTTATAAATTATAAAGTATTGGGTTATATGTAACTTGAACATTATATAAGAATCACCTTTAAGTGGCATATTCCTCCTACTGACCTATATTCCTTCCACTCACTCTTTTTTTCAATTGTAAATTGTATATATTAATTCATATAAATTATAATGTAATATTTTTTTCATATAAGTTATATTGTAATATTATTGACTTTCATTTTCTTTTCCTTGTTTATTTTATTATTGTTTGGTTATGGATATAATGTATTAATTTCACATTATTAGAGATGGGCTTAAAAGTACCTAAGTTTTTGTCATACATTTTGACAAGGTGATCAAAAGAGTGGTGATATAAATTGAAGTTAGGTCACATAATGTTCCATAATGTTCCTTTGTTAAGGTAGTTTTCTTAAAGAAGACAAGAGATTTGGCAAAAGATATTTTGAAGTGCAAAATTTAAAATTCTTCTAGAGTTTAGAAACAAATTTAGCATATAGAGTATTTGACTCCATCTAGACCTTTGGTTATATTAATTTCAACTACTTACATAAAAAAAATGGAAAGGGTTTTTAATTATGGATGCATTTAACAATTATTATTTTCAATATACTATTTCTTTAAAAATAAAAAAATGCATAAAAGAGACTTGTTAATAATACCACATAACCAAAATAGAATAATTTATTTCTGAGGTCTTCAAAGAGACCATTATTTTTTCATGAAATTTTCAGACGAGAAAGCCTTTAGCGATATTTCCCCCACCACCATGAGGAAATATTCCACCGGCCACTGACTCATTACCAGAGGAGTAAACAATCCTGAGAATCTGAGCAGGGCTTCTGCCATAGGCCACAGAGTACTTATCACCTGTAAGAACGTTGCCTTTCACCTTTCCTTCTGCTCCCTGTCCTTCTGCTCCCTCTGCTATTTCCACAATCAGTCCTTCGTCCACTATTCGGGTGTACCCGAGGTTGTTTCTCAGCGTGGAAAGTCTGGCCGTAAACTCAGCCACTGTGTATGGATACGGTGCTACCTTCATCATCTTGTTTTTATACAGCAAGGTTCGAATCACTGCATCCTGCCCTGATTCCACTCCCAGAAGACCCGCCAGGAGCTGCATACAAATGCATATCAAAGTTAGGGTTTTTTTTAGTTAAGAGTAACCAGTTCTGACATTCATAAATTAAATTATAAGCAGCTAAAATTTTGACGGTGGGTGCTTACTCGCTTTGCAGTTTTAGAGCGAAGATGGGCGTTGGTGCCCACATAGCCTGTGAGGCCAACATAGGGAACAACGTAGCTTGTAAGCAGATAATTGAGACTGTTGGCATAGGGATCAAATGGAGGATTCAACTTGGTATTGAATGCAGCGTCAAAAACTTTGGCGAACTGTTGGGCGCTTAAATCCAGTTGGGGTCTTGGAAAACCCTTTACAGTTGCCTTTATAGCCCTGCATATCCATTTGAAAAGTTAAAGAGAGCCAGAGATATGTAGTTTGTGCCTAATGAAAATAAAAAAGTTGGCCTTAATTTTCTAAAGATTCCAAAAAAACATTCCAAAAAAACAGAAGAGAAGAATAACTCAACTGTGAACATACACAACATCACAGTTATCCATCATCGAAAAAAGACATTCACACTCAGTGATCCATCAATCAGAAAAAAAAAGAGCAACTTAAACTAGGTCAATAACAATGTTTTTTAATCAACTGTAATCACAGTTGGTTTCTTTTGGTTTTTTGGTTTCAAATCATACTTGATGGCGAAGAGAACGACAGAACAATAGTAATTTGATAAAAAAAATTCAAAAATTTTAGTCTAAGCTACTCAATAAGGCCAATAATAATGATGACGAAGAGAACAGAACAATAGTAATTTGATTAAAAAATTTCAAAAAAGTTTACTCTAGGCTACTCAATAAGGCCAATAATAATGATGACGAAGAGAACGACAGAACAATAATAATTTGATAAGAAAATTTCAAAAAGTTTAGTCTAGACTATTCAAATAAGGTCAATAATAACAATACATGGAATCTACTGTGTACTTTTGATTCACACTCAATGATCAATAATAATTTAAAAGAATATAAAAGATCAATGATCAATAATAATTTAAAAGAATATAAAAGACCAATAATAACAATGGGTCAGGTCAAGTCATTGAGAAGTAAAAGAATATAAAACTTTTAACTTGTATGTTGCAGGCTGCTACAGGGAGGCCAATAAACAAAGAGTTAGGCCAAGCTATTATAAAGATACCACAGATTCCATATAGTTGAAAAACTGCGGTTACATGGAAGGGTTTGGGTTCCTATGAGAGTTCCATTTATAGAATTAGAAAATTGCAGTATAAAAAACATGAACTCCTTAAAACTTAACTGGTGTTGAGGAAGAGCTAAAAGTTTCTTCTATCAACATGATATTCCTATAACTTTTCATTTAAAACTCCTCGTTTCACCTAAAATTTCTTTAACACAAAAGAAAAGTCCCCTCCCCTCCATGGAGCCATAGGCCAAAGACTTGAGGATCTAAAGCAATGGAGACACATGTCCCATGAAATGAAGAAAACATGTTACATAGTAAACTGGAAACTTAACTTGGAGCCCCTACTCTATGCATCAGATATTTTCAGAGTATTTGACCCACTTACATCTGAAACTTTTCAATTCTAGCCACTGGATTTTGAGGTATCTTGGAAACCAATCTCTTTTAATGATCTTGGTATATAGTTTTAAAATGTTCATACAAATCATAGATTATAAAAGGCAAATACAGTTTTACATTTTCATCACAATACCTGATGAGAAATTTTAGGGAACCTGGCCATGGAACCATAAACTAAAACTCTTCTAATTCTGATATACCACTTCCATTTGTAGTATCCTAAAAATAAACAGCCTAATACATTGCTTGCTATATATAACTCTTAACTCAAACCTCAATGCAGAGAACCCTATGTCATTGAATCAACTCCCACAGTACCAAAACAAAAAAAAAAAATGAAAATTTTGTTTGAATCCCCTGTGTATTTGATAACTATGATATTACCTGAGATGACCAACTTCCTGGTAAGCAAATTGCTCAATGATATCTTGCACAAGAGGGTCTAGATGAGCTTTGACAGCCCCAGTGGGAGGAGGCCCACCACTCGCGAGCTCAGGAGCAGCATGATCTAGGCCATATCCAAAGGCCCCAAACAGGAAAAACTCTGCCTCCAAGTATTCCAAATTGAGAGGAAATTCAAGCAAATCTATCTCTTCAGTCTGCACTTTCCCAGGACTGTATCCTCCAGTCAGCCTGTGCTTCAACTCTGCTGCTCCCTCACTCACACACACAAACACCAGAAAATGTAGGCAAATGAAAGCTAAAAACCTGCAACATACTGCACAAGAACCCATTTTTTGTGCTGAATTATACAAGTAATGATGAAACAGGTGGCCTTTATATTAAAAGCCAGGAAATATCCTGTCTGATGATAACCGAGTGAGGAAGCCACGTGGATTGTGTTGCATGCCAAAATATCTAGATTGATCTACGTTAGTCAACAAAGATCATATCAATCACTTGCTAGATTTAGAAACAAAAGCCGTTAGAACAATGTGAATGGGAGATCTTGCCGCCTTCTCTAAAGCATCGATTTGAAAGGATTTATTTTCAGACAGTGTTGATCTTGTCAAAGATTTTGATGTGTTACGAATCTGGTACAGGTGTCTTTTTTTCTTTACATTTGGTAATTACATCTGCTTTAATATTTATTGTTGAAGAAAGTTTTGGAAAACGGGCTTAATAAATCTTGCTTAAATATTTCTAGTTATTGTTTTTACTAAATTAAATAGTTTTAAATTTCATTTATTTTTTCAAATTGTTTTTAATACTTAAAGGTATTCTTATGATATTTTTACTTCTATCTATATATTTTTTTCAAATTGTTTCTTGGTTTTAATATTTTTATGATATTTTCATTTCTATCCATATCAATGGTATTAGATAGAAACAATTTTTAATACTTAAGATATTCTTATGATATTTCCACTTCTATCCATATCAATGGCAATAGATAGAAACACTTTTTAATACATAGATATTTTTATGATATTTTCACTCAATTTGTTTTTAATAGTCTTACAATATTTTCACTTCTATCCATATCAATAGCAATAGATAGAAACATTTTTTAATACTTAAGATATTCTTATGATATTTTCACTTCTATCCATATCAATGGCAATAGATAGAAGCAGTTTTTAATACTTAAGATATTTTTATGATATTTTCATGTAAAGTCCCTTCCTAAATCTGACTTAAAATTTTCAGTTTTGGTGCTTGAGGAATTTCGTCAAACACTTGACTTGCAACTACCCTTGATTGATATAAAAAAAATTATTGTGTTTCTCCCTTGAATATGAATTTAAAATGCATAAAGGACTTAACTAGATAATGCAAAATGTATTCAATTGCAACTAGAAAGAAGTGCAGATTGATTTTTGATATTTTCAATGCAAATAGATGACTTAACTTGAAGCAAATGATTAACTACAACAAGATGACATTTCATCATACAATTGGCATGCAAACTACTAATGCAGTTGCGAAGATACAACAATTGTACATTTTGTCAAACACTTAGAGAGTAATCTTCAAATGTCTTATATTTTCCAAAAGGCTGACCGTCAACTGATTACAATTGACTACAACTAGACACATTCACAAAGATGGATGCAATACTCCACCAAGACTAAAAACTGAATGCAATCTAAACTCTTCAAAATCTGATTACAAGACTTTATGCTTTAGCAATAATCGATCTTTTCAAATGTAGACGATTTACAATAAATATGCATTCCTATTTCTATGATAGCAACTATGATCAATGAAAGAACCTGGATGCTTGGACTGAAACACTTGATGCTGAGCAAGAGTGGGTCAATTCTCCTTCTAGACACCTTGGTTGGGCCTGAGATGGCAGCGCCTAAACTTCCTTTGAACCAACGATCATATCACAACAAACTCCGAATTTTTATTTTCTCTCCTTTGTGAAATCGAACTAGCAGCATGCCTAAGTCGTCCCTTCTCCTGTAAAAATTGATGTTCCTTTTGAGTCACCAATCTCACTATGAAATCTAGAAATGTATCGCAATGAAGTCGTCCTTCCCAAACTCAGATTTGATTGCTCAAACTAGCAGATTATTCCTTTAAATCGAATTTCTCTATACTACCAAATTTGGCCAAAGGCCATTAAATTTTGGATAATTGAACCAAGCATAAATAAGCTCCTTCTCAAATGATATTGTAGAAATACAACAACCACTGCAAGTATCCAGCTCTCAAAAACTAATTGCAACAATAAACCGGTTGTTGCAATGATGAAGATGCGATAATAAACCAGCTATCACATCAACTCAGCTAGGGCAATAATACATCAGCTAATGCAACTAACTATCACATCAACTCAACTAGGGAAATAATACATCAGCTATTGCACCTATCAAATCTTTCCAATTAAGCACCTATAGAAACCTTGGATGGATTTCTCAACACTTCCAACTAGGGTTGATCTTTCACAACCGAACCTAGTACTCTAGAGTCTTCAAACCCTCGAGCTTTTCTTCCCAAAATGGTAATGAGAAATGAATTTCAAATCAAGCATGCCCAAATGCGAAGCCGACAACTCCTTATAAAGATTTATCCAAGACTTCTAAGAAGCTTCTAGAAATAATATTATTTTATTACTTAAGTGACTTTATGATTTATTATTTTACTTTAGTCACTTTATTAAATTAATTAAATATAAAGTCATCCTTAAGATATTAATTTATTGAAATAACTATAAATATTAATTAATTACCTAATATTTAATTAAAATAATCAATTAAGCTATCCTTTTGAAATATCATTAATTTGGACAACTTAATTAATTATATTTATTAAATCACTTCACCTCCAATTTGGGGACATGACAGTCCTCCCTTCCCAAAGATTGCTTTCCCTTAAGCAATCTGCAACTTCCAATCCAACTCATCTACTATAGCACCTGGAGCCAAAATGAAAAACCAACTGCACCTGTCCACCAACCACCTGGATCCCAAATGATCCTGCAACATGTGCTATCCATAACATATGTTGGCAATTGGAATTCAAGATACTGTCACTCTCTATCAACCGATGAAACCAACCACCCCACAATGAAATTTCTTGATCCCAACTCTATAAATCATCCCTATCATGCCAACTCTAAGCACTGTTCCGGTACACCTCAGATATCATACCTGGATCCCCAAGATAAATTGGAAGTCCTTCAACACCAACTGGCTTCAGCTGCACCACTCTGATAACCCCTAGAGTCCAATCGAACCAAATCTCAAACTTCTGTTGTTGGAAACATCCGACTAGAGAAATCAAAGTGAGAGACCTGTCAAACTTGGACTCATCATTTGAAATCTGAAGCATGTCATACCAGAGTGAATCCGAACATCCCTTATTCAACCCATATCTTTGTGTCATCAATGTCATCATCAAATCATATACATGTGGGTTGAAAGAGAACTAATGAGCGCACCTCATGATACAATCGAGATGAAACTCCCTTGATTGCGCCAATGGACAACCAGAGTAGTCGTGTGTACTCCATCCTATTATGCCATCATCAGAAGAAGACTCACAACTCATAACAGGATGAGTTGATCTCTCCACAACATCATCATTACCCTTTGTAGTCCTGTCAACCAAACCTTTATCCGAAAGCAACTGCAAGTGTCCTAATTCACTTTCAGGAGTGAGAATAGTACCCTAATATATGCCATCAATCTCCTGAAAAGAAGCTAGAGCCAAATCAAGGGCCTATGAACAAGACTTAGAAGGAATCATCTTCTTCTGATAAGATTGACCAATGTCAATCTCAAAACTGCCAATGTAGAACTTGGTGCTCAAATTTGCAATGATGCCCAAACTTGCAGCCAAGATCAATTTGTCTGTGTCATCATCAATCCTTTCCACACCAAGAGGTCTTCTAAGAATGTGAATTTTTCCCAACATAGGTGCATAAAAACATATACCAACATCTGACAAGTTGTCGATGTAAATTAGAACAACACCATGCAACCTATGAATCAAATCTATGATGGAGCAAAAATTATCTCTGTTTCCCAAGGATGGAAAGAACTCATCATCACTCCATCCTCTAACTCCAAGGTGACCATCCCAATCTCTCCTCTCGATACCAACAACTGTTTCCATCTTTGTGTATCCTGATGAAGTAGGATAGTCATTAACCAAGGAAGTAGGAGGTAAAACCCAATAGGATGGTGCTGGAATATTGTAGCCAACATGCCTATCTCCAACCTATAGACTGAAACCAATCGACAACTCAATCATATATCTCTCGAGATCAAGAATGATGCTCCCATCTCCAACTGACTCCTCATGCCTATCCAACACATAAGGCACTATACCTGTATCCTGAATGTGAATGCTAGGAGAACTCACACTACTATCCTCAACAAGTGTCTTGGCTACCATAGTTGAATGAGTCTCTGCTATACATAATGAATCTCGAGCCAAGCTCAACTCTAAGCAGAGCTCATCAACATGAATCTTTGATTCCTAAAGAGCTATCTGGGTCATCCTCAAGGAATCACTGGTGACTTGAAGCTCGTGAGAGAGCTTATCAACTTCCCCTTCCTTCCTCATCAAAGCATCTGAATAGATCTCAATAAGGCTAAGAAGGTGGTCACGATCTGAAAGAAGGTGTAAATAATTTTTCTTCACTGTTTCCATACATTCTTTGACTTCTTGCAAGCAATGATGAGAAGACTTTGCTTCATCTTCCTTTTGTCTTCTCTCTAATTGAACCTTCCAAAGGTGATTTTCAATCAACTTGTGCATTTTTTCTTGATGAGATAAGGCTGCACAATCTCATCCTCATTCACCTTCAACTGGTTCCTCCAATTGTGCAAACTATGGGGTGTATGATTAGCTTCTCCTTCACATGAATAAGCATCTAATTGTTCATAAAGTGCTTGAGTCACCCAACTATCTTCTTCCGCCAAGTCCTATATACATTCATTCTGATTTGGAATTAGGTCAACACTAATTCCACCTATAAGATCATCATCAATGCCCTTATCAAGTGTCTCAAAACAAGAGGGTTCAGGCTGCTTGTTGTACTCATCCAACTTCATTGCTCCACTAGATGATGGCATGTTTTCTTGAAGCAGAGAAGATGAAACTGGTAGGCCAAGTGAGATTAACTCTTGTGCGTTCAATTGTTCCTTAAACTTCTCAACTTTCCACTCAACTAATCTTCTTATGAGATCATATGTTGCAGTTGAAACATGTTGCTCTTTTCTCTAAACGATTAAAAATTTAGATTGCAACTATTTGCAAACATCTTCATTCTCATCAAGGATCACAAACAAGATAATGAGCATACTTGTCTTTACACTATATGGATGTCTTTTCCTGATTCCTGATATGAAACAATTGAATAAATGGAGGATAAGACCATCATGATCAAACATGATAATGCATGACCGTAGCTTTTCCATTTTTTCTAGGATCTTAACCCTCTTATTGAAATTAGGGCTTTTGATGTCACATATCCCCTAAAAGCTTTCAACCATCAACTACATAACCTATCTCATTTTTCCATTATCAAAAGGAAATTTAGGAGTTGTAATCCTCATAATTTCACTTAGGCAATGGGCCACAACAAGTCTTACATCCTTATCTTTGTGTCGCAATAACCTGACTTCCTCCAAAGAGATCAATATCAGAATCATACTTGCTTGAATTATCTGAGAAGGTGGTTGGTCCACCAAATGCAAGCAATTTTCTACTTCCTCCAATAAACTGAGAAGAACATATTTGATTAGAAATAAGTGACCAAGTTTATCTCCTGCCATAAAAATTATCTCTCCAAACTCTACGTCACTCAATGAGTCCATGCTTATAAACTAAAATTTATGATATGTTCTGATCAGCTGGAACAAGGTGCAACTACCCAATAGGCTGGAAAAATTATTAGCTCTGATACAAGTCCCTTGCTAAATATGACTTAAATTTTTAGTTTTGGTGCTTGAGGAATTTCATCAAACACTTGACTTACAACTACCCTTGACTAATATAATTTTTTTTATTTTGTTTCTCCCTTGAATATGAATTTGAAATGCATAAAGGACTTAACTAGATAATACAAAATGTATTCAATTGCAACTACAAAGAAGTGCAGATTGTTTTTTGATATTTTCAATGCAAATAGATGACTTAACTTGAAGCCAATGATTAACTATAGCAAGATGAAATTTTATCATACAATTGGCATGCAAACTACTAATGCAATTTGTGAAGATACAAAAATTGTACATTTTTTCAAACACTTAGAGAGTAATCTTCAAATGTCTTATATTTTCCAAAAGGTTCACCTTCAACTTATTACAATTGACTACAACTAGACACCTTCACAAAGATGAATGCAATATTCCACCAAGACTAAAAACTGAATGCAATCTAAACTCTTCAAAATCTGATTACAAGACTTTATGCTTTAGCACTAATCGCTCCTTTCAAAGATAGATGATTTACAATAAATATGCATTCCTATTTCTATGACAACAACTATGATTAATGAAAGAGCCTAGACACCTAGACTGAAACACTTGATGTTCAGCTCAAGAGTGGGTCGATTCTCCTTCTAGACGCCTTGGTTGGGCCTAAGATGGCAGTGCCTAAACTTCCCTTGAACTAGCAATCATATCACAACAAACTCCAAATTTTTCCCTACTCTCCTTTGTGAAATCGAACTAGTATCATGCCTAAGTCATCCCTTCAACAAATGCAACAAATCATCTCTTCTCCTATAAAAATTGATTTTCCTTTTGAGTTGCCAATCTCACTATGAAATTTGGAAATGTATCACAATGAAGTTGTCCTTCCCAAACTCAAATTTGATTGCTCAAACTAGCAAATTATTCTTTCAAATTGAATCTCTATGCTACCAAATTTTTCCAAAGGCCATTAAATTTTGGATAATTGAACCAAGCAGAAATAAGCTCCCTCTCAAATGATATTGCAACAATACAATAGCTACCGCAAGCATCCAAATCTCAAAAACTAATTGCAACAATAAACCAGTTATTGCAATGATGAAGATGCGATAATAAACCATCTATCACATCAACTCAGCTAGGGCAATAATACATCAGCTATTGCATTTGTCAAATTAAGCACCTATAGAAACCCTGGATGGATTTCTCAACACTTCCAACTAGGGTTGATCTTTCACAACTAAACTTGGTTCTTTAGATTCTTCAAACCCTCAAGCAAGCAAAGCATTCAAGATTTCTTACCAAACTGGTAATGAGAAATGAATTCCAAATCAAGCATGCCCAAATGCTAAGCCAACAAATCCTTATAAAGATTTCTCCAAGACTTCCGAGAAGCTTCTAGAAATAATATTTTTATTAATTAAGTGAATTTATAATTTATTATTTTACTTTACTCACTTTATTAAATTAATTAAATATAAAGTCATCCTTAAGATATTAATTTATTAGAATAACTTTATAAATAATTAAATCTAATATTTAATTAAAACTAGCAATCACACCTTGGTGTGCAATGGGTATGTTGAAGAGGTGTGGAAGGTCAATTAGGAAAAAAATTGGGCTATTTTTTTTTGCATACATGAGGTAAATTGGTTGGCCAAGTATTTAACAAATTATATTGTTTGTGCAACAAAGGTCTCAATGGAGAAGTGATAGCTTCAAATCAACTATGCACCCTCTCATAAGGATTGAAACATGATTGAAACAAAACTTGTGAATGAGAAAGATAATCATGTAGTCACATAGTGTTATCTCAGGGTAAGTGTGTGGATCTGTGACACAATTTTGGCTCTTAAGATGCCACCTTTTTCTGAAATCAGCAAAATCTTATTTGCACGAGAAAATGAAGATAGTTACGCTCAAAATTTCAAGATGTGGTAGGAACAAAATTTGAAGTGCTCTGAGTCTAGTTTCTCAGCTACTAATTCTTTTTGAAATTAATGAAGATTAAGGGTCTCAAAAAGGGGGGGGTGGGAAAAACAAGTCCTATTTTTATCCAAAAAGACAACATAGCGCCTGAGGGCTCCCCCCTTTTTGATTAACTTTTTAAATTTCAAAATCCAAGTAGTGAGAAGTGAAAGCTAACTATATAATTTATCCTCATTCTTTAGATTTTTTTTTAATGAATATATAATATTTTATGAATTTTGAAAGTACTACACATCACGAAAAGTTGAAATTTGAGCATGCTCCCCTAAATTTTGAAAATGGCAAAAATTGAATTTTTTTCATCATGTGTAGAATGGATTCTAGTTTTAAAAAATGTATTTTGTTATACGTTTCGATGAACGAGTAAAAATCTATCCTAAAACTAGCACATGTTGATTTTTGACCAGAAAAAGAGGTATTTACAATAGAAGCTATGGATCAGAACCTTAACTGAATCAAAACAAATATATATATATATATATATATATAGATAGCTAAGAGAGAGGTTAACACTATCATAGGTTTTTTATAAACTTGCATTGAAAGACATGCAAACATGAAAGGGAGCACTGATGAAAATATGAGGAAATTTGGAAAATCCTATCAATTCACTCATCTAAAGTAGGTCATTTGGCGAGTGCCAAATTTGGAGCTCGCCAAATGGCACATCACATTTGCCGAGGACCAAATTTGGAGCTCGCCAAATGACACATCACATTTGGCTAGCGCCAAATTTGGAGCTCACCAAATGGCACATCACATTTGGCAAGCGCCAAATTTGGAGCTCACCAAATGGCACATCACATTTGGCAAGCACCAAATTTGGCGCTCCCCTCTCTTTGGTTGACCACTCTGATAATGTTGAGAGTGCGCAGTTTATGATCATAGATGGATACTTGGGGTTTTACCTTTCATACACTCTCTGCCTCATTACCCTAACTGGATAACTCTATCCCTTTGAAGTCTCTCTCTCTCTCAGGTCTCACTCCCTCCCATGCTACCTAAACTACACTCTCTCACTCCAATCCCCTCTCTCAGGTCTCATTCCCTCTCACCCTACCTAGATAAATCTATCTCACTCCAACCCCCTTTCTCCCTCTCCCTCTCTCTCTCTCCCCCTCTAGTCTTTTTGTCTCTCTCACTCCATCTCCCTCTCTTAGGTCGTTATCTTTCTCTCTCTGTCTCTCCCTCCTACCCCCTTGTTGAAAATGGAGGTAATTATGTAGCTTTAAAACTTGTAAAACTATTATATTGTAGATCTAATTAAGTGTTCTTTGTTACAATTTATTTGTATATGATTATCTGTTTAGATTCATTTTACCATTTGTAGAAGTAGATAGAAGATTGTAGAAGAATAAGACCAAAAGATAGAAGTGACACAACATATACCGTGGAGAAACCCTTTTGGGAAAAAACTCCACCACCAGGATCAATAGTGCTTGTATTATTTAACCTTAGAACAAGATTACAATAATTCTTTATCAATCCTTGCTTGAGATACTTCTTTTTCCTTCAACAATTCTTCTTCACAACTTGTAATAAACTCTAATAAAACTCTCTTCAACTTGCTGCAAGAAATAGACAATAATAAGCCTTGTAAACTCCAAAGAGTTTACAATTACGAAGTACAAAGATTATATCACAAAACCTATGCCTATTCATTGCAAGTAGAGTTCTTATGTGAAAAAAATGTCAAACCAAGTCCTTCATCAATTTGGGCGTCCAAAACTGAAGTCCTATGTCAATGTTGATTAAAAAGATATCTTGTAAGCTTTTCCTCAAAGTTTCCGCCCAAGAATGGACCCACTTAACTCAGCCTTATAAAATATCTTATCATACAAAAGTGTTAACTCCAAGATGCCAACTTGGGCACCCACGGTGTGTCCAAGTCTATCTATGTTAACTGAAACATATCTCTCCACCATTCATGCAAATATCATGCATGATTGATCATCCCCACTTAACTGAATGTATCACCTGTTATCTTTCATGCAACTCAAGTCATTAGTCATGCATTCCAAGTCAACTGAAGTCAACTAGCATTCAACTGAAACTAACTACATGCAACTGAAGATAACTGAACCATAACTAAACTTAACTGAATTGAATTGAATTGAACTGAACTGGACTAAACTGAATTGAACTAAACTTCATGCATGTAAACATCAATCCCTAACTTCTAGAATATTTACATACATTACTAAAGTTTTATCTTTCTTCAAACAGTTAACTTAACTCAAGGTGAGTTCCACCTCCCATGTGGGTGCCCCATGTGCTCCTATTTTGTAGGGGATCTTCTTGGCCATCCCCCACATGTTCCTATCATTTAGAATTCATTACAAATTCCAATTTACATGTTCATTTCATCTGAATTTAATCTCTTTCTAATCCTAGTGTTGGTGAACACTTCCCAAGGACTTAGGAGATACATGAAATAATGTTTGGGATTGCAATTAAATGGCATCCTATTCCCAACAATCTCCCACTTGACATTATACATTGTAATTATTATAAACAATGAATCATTATTATCAATCAAGTACATGAATCAAGGCCAATGGCCTTCCTGCATCAATTAATCAATCCATGCCAACTTCAAATGCAACCTGCATAAGCTGCAAGCAAATGATTAATAATAAAAACCAAGAGAACTTATATGTAGGAACTAGTTTCATAAGATAATCTGCAACATTAATCAAAGTGTCAACTTTCTCAATTAATACCTTCCCACTCAACCATTTCTCGCACAAAGTGATATTGAACATCAACATGCTTAGTACGAGCATGATACATAGGATTTTTGGCTAAACAAATAGCACTCTAACTATCACATTCAATTTTAACTTACTTTCAATTAAAACCAATACCTTTCCCAAGTCTTTGTAACCAAACTGCCTCTTTGGAGGCATGTGAAACCATTGAGTGTGTTGAACTCATGTCCAACCAAGGTGTAGGCTTCTAGGTCTTTACTATTGAAAAAGATTTTCTTACAAGTAACCATTCCAACATATATCTCTTACCATAAGAGAACTCAATCTTCACCTATTTCTCCAAGTATCCATGAGGACCTGTAACCAACCAATCCATGCCAGACTCCAAATGCAACATATCACTATCATGAGGTAATCAAGCAAATGATTAATGTACCCAATACATAAGAGAACTACACAAGATCAATGCCAAAGCTCCAATCATGAATCAAGAACATAAACATGACAACATGAACTAACCATCTCCTCCAAGGAGATCACATGCATCATAACATACATAAACATCCTAGTCTCAAGAGAACAAGTACCATGCCAAACTCTAAGCATGTATCAAGAGTAAACCATGACATAATAGCAACCACTCTAAACCAAGAAAAAACATATCCCCAATCACATGAAGATAACCTTACCAATGATGCATCCACGTCACTGACAACAACTCCCACTAAATCGTGGTACGAGCTATACATGGCATCATGACTACCATCCTCCTCATGAAGATCACTCTTTAACATCAAGCAAAAAGTTATCACTAACATTTTTACGTGAAATGATCAATGAATGATTACCGTCATCTGAGGATTCCTATGTAGAAGAATCAAAACTATTTTTCTTGTTCTTACAATCCTTCTTCACATGTCTCAATTTCCCATAGTTCCAACACTTTACCTTACTCCATCCTTCAGACTTACCCTTCCCTTCCTTGTCTCCCTTAGGTTCCTTTTTCTTAGGCCTACCTTTTAAAAAAAAGGCATCTTGGATTTCCATTTGACTTCCTCCTCATCTCCTCTGATATGAGAGTAGGAATTATATTATCCATCTTCGGATCTGCACCACTACCATTGATAGCAACAATTAGATTTTCCCAAGATTCTAGTAAAGAACAAAGTAACAAAATGCATTTATCTTCATCTTCTAGCTATACATCTATAGATGCTAACTGACTTACAATCAAATTAAAAGCATTCAAATGATTTGCAACATAATCACCATCTTTCATGTTTAAAGAATACAACTACCTTTTTAGATACAACTTATTAGTAAGACTTTTGGTTTGATAAATATCACCCATTCTCTTCCACAACTTATATGTGGTAGTTTCATCTGAAACATTCAAGAGAACAACATTAGCAAGACATAATCTTATGGTCCCTCTTGCCTTCTTATCAAGCTTAGCCCAATCCTCATTTGACATCGTTGTAGGTGACTTTGTCTTATTACCAACAACTAACCACTGATCTCTCTCTTCAAGGAGATCCTCCATTTTAAGTTTCTGCATCTCATAATTAGATCCATTGAATCTTTCAATATCTAAACGAGAATTAAAACTCATTGTAACAAACTTATTTTCCAAAATCAGCAATAACAAAATAGTAAAAGCTTCCACTACAACCAAAAAACCTTCAAAATTTTAAGAGAAAGGTGCCCCAAACTCTACCCCAACCGTTAGCTCTGATACCGAATGTTGAAAATGGAGGTAATTATGTAGCTTTAAAACTTGTAAAAATATTATACTATAGATCTAATTAAGTGTTCTTTGTTACAATTTCTTTGTATATGATTATCTGTTTAGATTCATTTTACTATTTGTAGAAGTAGATGGAAGATTGTAGAAGAATAAGACTAGAAGATAGAAGTGACACAACATATACTGTGGAGAAACCCTTTTGGTAAAAAACTCCACCACATAATCAATAGTGCTTGTATTATTTAACCTTAGAACAAGATTACAATAATTCTTTATCAATCCTTGCTTGAGATGCTTCTTTTTCCTTCAAAAATTCTTCTTCACAACTTGTAATAATCTCTGATAAAACTCTCTTCAACTTTATGCAATAAATAGACAATAACGAGCCTTGTAAACTCCAAAGAGTTTACAATTACAAAGCACAAAGCTTATCACACAAAACCTACGCCTATTCATTGCAAGTAGATTTCTTCCATGAAAAACAATGTCAAACCAAGTCCATCAATTTGGGCGTCCAAAACTGAATTCCTAACTCAACATTGATTACAAAGATATCTTGTAAGCTTCTCCTCAAAGTTGCCACCCAAGAATGGGCCCACTTAACTCAGCCTTATAAAATATCTTATCATGCAAAAGTGTTAACTCCAAGATGCTAACTTGGGCACCCAAGGAGGGTCCAAGTCAATCTATGTTAACTGAAACATATCTCTCCACCATTCATGCAAATATCATGCATGATTGATCATCCCCACTTAACTGAATGTATCACCTGTTATTTGTCGTACCTCCAGTCATTGATGCGTTTCCGATCAAACGTTCAACATTTCAACTTCCTTCATGGCGTCCGCCATTTCCTCGCCATTCCTTCATGGCCCGAACTTCGCCATATGGCTGTCATCCCCCATGGTCCTTTTGCATACATTATTGAACTGTTATCTTTCTCCAAATAATGCTGCTCAAGGTATTCCACCTTCCTCCTTCGATTACCCCATATGCTCTATTTTAATAGAAACTCTTTGCCATTCCATATTCCTATCATTTTAAATTAATGCAGTATCAATTTACATATTCATTTCATTTAAATTTAATATTTCATTAATTTAGGCTTTTCCTAGGACTTAGGAGATACATGAAATAATGTTTAGGATTACAATTAAATAGCATTCTATCTTCCCTCTCTCTCTTGGGGTCTCCATATATCTCTCTCACCTCCCTCTCTCTCTCCGCTTTATATCCTATCTCCCCTCTCTCTCTCTCCTCTCTCTCAAGTATCTTCCTCCCCTCTCTCTCTCTCACTCTCTGTAGGTATCTCCTCCCCCTCTCCTCCTCCTTCCCTCCACCCCCTCCTCCTCTCTCTCCGGCCCCTCTCCCTCTCCACCCCCTCTCTCTTTTGTCAGTCTCCTCCTTCCCTCCTCCCTCCCTCTCCCTCCATTCCCCCTCTCCATCCACTCACTCCATCTATCTCTCTCCCACACCATCTCTCTCTCTCTCTCTCACTCCCTCTCTCTCTCTCTCCCTCTCTCTCAGGTATCTCCCCCCACCTTGTAGTGCCCCTCCATGATTCACCCTTTTATGGTGTTTATGTTAGATGCTTTTGGATTCATTTTATGTATCAGGTACTCTTTGCTTGTGGTTAGGAAATTCTATCATGACACTTGTTCAATATGTTACTATGCTAGGTGATGTAACACTCAAGAATTATTAAGATTTTAGGATTAGATAGGTTGTGTTTATTGTTTACGTCTATTGAAAGACCAAGAGTTACTTCCTTACGATTATATGTTACATGATGTATTAGGATATTAGCATACTAACCCTTGTTGAAGAGTTTATGCGTAAATGATCTAAGAGGTGTTAATGCTTTATGATTAGGATAACCTTGTTTAATGATTTTATTTAAGGATATGTTTAGATCATTGTCATGACTATGTGATGTTTCATGTTAGGACTTATCACGTGTGTTTTTAGATATGCTTATCATATTGATATATGCTTATGGATATTCTAATGACTAATGGAATAGTGATGTTAGATATTGATTAGTCTTTGATTATCTTGATGATGACTATGACATGTTTATGAATATGATAGAAACAGAATGAGTTACCTTATTTTGGAATGGTTTATGATTATTGGTGTTACGAGATGTTATCTAATATATTATATGATGCTTTTAAATTTTATTTAGGTGTGAAGGGAAGGATGTTGTATTTCTCACTTGTGAGAACCCTATGGTGTTTTGATTTCCTTTCACTAGGTATGTGATGATTATACATATGTGCGAAGACGTTTTGTGTGTTGCAGGTTTGTAGGTACTAGGCATCGACTCCACCTAGTCTCATAGGTTTGAGCATCCCTCTAATCCCAAAGGTAGTTGAGGAGATAACATTATGGCCCAAGTTATAACCTAGCCTGAGCCATTGTCCTCAATTAGGGACAATTATGTCTTGTGTGTGTGTCCACCTATTCGAGTTGTCGAAAGACAATGTACAAATCACCTTTCCTATGATGTGATGTGTTGGTAAAGTGTCGTTTTTAGTTTATGTGATTTTTGAGTTTATGTTTAATTTTGGTTTTGGATTTAATTTGTGAAAGTGTCATGATAATGACTTTGATTTATTTATGGGGTAAAGTTTGATTATTGATATTGCACATGTTTCGTTATTAAGACATATGTGATATAAGTAAATTATATATGCATATGTGTTTAATTATTATTATGTGAGTACATTTATTATTTGTAAATGTGATTTAATTATTAGTCTTTATGAGAGATTAATACATATGGGAATAAATTATCAATATATATATATATATATATATATGCATGTAGTTATTAGCGTGTATGTGAGTGAATTATTAATATATATGTGTGTGTGTGTGTGTGTTTTATTATAAATGTGAATTGAATATTAAAGTGTATGCAATTTAACTATTAATACATATATATGTAATTCAATAAATAATGTGTTTATGATGTGGGGATTATCATATTTAATATTTATTTATTTTTGTGAGGAGAAAATCATGTTTTAATTTATTAAATAATGTTTATTCATTGGGGGAGTTTGGCATGGGAAGTTAAGGTTTTGTGGGGACCGAATGAGTCAACCTGTGAGGGTTTTCATGGAATGTGAATCGACCAGGATGTCATGGATTGGGGTGATCACCCAAGCACCAGTGGTGTAGGAATTGTTGTTGGGAAGAAATTGGTAGAGCACTCCTCATAAGGGGAATCCGAGTTGGGGCATACGAGTTGGGAACTCGAGTTTTCTCAGCTCGGTGTGAAAACCCTGAAATCAGGGTGTTTGACCATTTTCAACATCATCCTATCGATGCCTGGGAATTAGAAAAATAGCTTATATAGGGGGGTATGTGTTCTCTTTTGGCCCAATCTACATAAGAGCCAAGTTGGGAATCGAGTTCAGGGGCTGATATGAGAATAGATCGACTTGGAGTGATGAGTCGATGGTTTTGTGGGAAGTTCTCATATTTGTGTGGGGAGAGGAAAATTTCTAGTTTTGGGGATTTGCTGTGAGATGGGGGTTTGAAGGTTAGCATGCATTTTTTTTTGGAGAATCGGAAAGAAGCTTTGATTTGAATGATGAATTCTTTAAGAAATTTGGTTATGCCCTTTGGGGAGATTGGATGATGCTTTGGATTTGTGTTCTAGAAGCGTGTTGTTGATGGATTTCATGCAAGGGTTGTGTCTTTGTTCATGTGATTGATTGTTGAGGATTGAAGCTACACGGCTGGAAGTTGTCTGTGCGGCTTCAACCCTTTTTTGCATGCCATTTCCGAGGTAGGTTTTTCTTATACAATTTGATTACTTCTAGTTTTAGTTTTATAAGCATTTGGAAAAGAGGGTTTTTCTGTAATTTCAATACATTTTTTGTTTGTTGGAAGAGATATGTTCTTGGTGATTGGAGATTGCTGCTACATGAGTGTGAATGGGTGTTTTCTCAAAGCAATTTTGAGGTGTACTTTATAATTTTATTTGAAAACCTTATCATTAAACCCTATAAATATGTCCTCACTCTGTATTCTTGTCAAATTGAACCCCTAGAATGTTAAGATTTTGATGTTTGAAGTTTTGATTGAGAAATGCCTCCTTGGGGGTCAACTATGTAATTTTAGGTGTCAACTATGCAACTTCTTGAAGAAATTGTGTGACTTGTCTGCAGAGTGTGTTTTCTAGCATGGTTTGTGTCTTTGTCCAATTCGGGGTTCTCTAGAGGCTGAGGATTGGTTTGGTGGTATGTTTTGATGCATTTTCCTCATGATGTTTGATTGGGTTGTTTTTTTGTACAATTTCCCTTCATATGCTTATTTCCAGAATGTTTTGTGTGTTTTGAGTTCATTTTGAGAAATCTAAGTTTGGCTCTTTGAAATGGGATGATTTGCAGTAGTTATGTGCAAGTTTCAGAATCTAAATTGAATGTGGAATGTATGTTGATTATCATGATAGTTTGGATGTATATGTGTTGTGAGTTAGTGGCTACTATTGGTTATGGTGGTGTTATGGTTGCATTTGCAAGAAGGTTGTTATATTGTTTTAATGAAGTTTTTCAATTCAATTTATGGGATCTCTGCTTAGAGATGAGATTGATATGATATATTATGGGTACCACAGATATCATGATGTGTTGTAATCCTTTTGTTGGACCCATAGGTTAGTGGTATCTAGGTGCAAGTTAGGGGGAGTGGCTCTCAAGTGGGAGTTGGGGCCCACATGTGGCTGCCAGGATAACCCCTTGAGAGTTGGACTAAACAAATGATAACATCTAATTAATTAATCTTGGGATGGGATTTTAGACATATTAATAAGATAATTGTTGTTGCCCCACTCATAGCCTAGAGTGATAGTACAGGCTCAGGATGAGTTGGGAAGGACGTTAGGGGTGTCGGGGCCAAGGTGGCTGCCAGGAGATCCTCGTTGGCATGACTAGACAGCCTTGTCCCCTTGAAAGGATGATGTAGTTCTACATGGGTATCACTTGGGGGCCAAGGTCTGGAGTTAGTAAAGGGTTCAGACTGCTAGGATAACCCATGACGATACCATGTAATGACACTCTTCCCTAGTTGTACCCTAGTACCCTATCCTATATGGTGAAGCCTTTGGAAGTCATGTGTTTGTGGTTAAGCCTTGTAATGTTGAAGGTCTTGAGTTTCATTATTTAATCATGCTTCTTGTGGTCATTCTTGAAAGTTTGGTGTTTGCCACTTATTTCCTTGTTTTCCTCTGTGTGTGGGGCCTAATGTTATCTCCTAGAATGGGGGGTGGACCTCTAGGTTCCACATGGTTGGGTGGTAATTTCCAATCATTGGCTTGGTGATTTAGTTCATGCTCTTTGTAGATGTTCTTCCTCCTATTGCATTTCAGAGATTTGACTTTGATGTTGATGCACCTTTCGTTGGATATGTATACTTCATGTATCTTGAGAAAGTGTATCTATCAAATGTGTATTCTATGTATGTTATAACATTCCTTATGAAGAAGTTGTATTTGAAATGATGTAATCTTTGATAATGTATACCCTTTCTTATTTATGTAATGTGATAGTTATCATAAGAATGACGATGTATTTTGCTTTAAAGGAAATTAGAGATAATTGTAAAATTGTAAATGTAGCTTTTTATGAACTATGCATTAGATTGGATTATTCGTGATTTCATGTAATTTGGGAAATGTAGTCTAGTTTTATTGTGACATTAAGAAATGGGTTTAATAGGACTTGTGAATAGAATATGGTAGAAATCTTATATTTCGTAATGAATAAATAAAGAATAAATCATTAGAGTGAAACCATAAAAAACCTTATGTGAATGTATCTATGTGTTTTGTTAGTGGGAAATGCCTTCATTAGGAACCTTGAATTGTGATTAAAGGAACTTAATGATACACGTTATAGATCACATAACTTAATGAAGTTGAAGATGGTCATGTGTTTCATTTATGCAATTACCCATAGTAACTAAGGTAATTTATGGTTAGAAAATGAAAATGAACATAAACCATAGTTAAGGTTAGCTAACTCATGGTTACAAAATCATGCATTTTGAACTAAAGGAACTAATTGAATTGAAACTATAATTAATATTGAATAAGTCTTGTTTAATGATAACTTGCATTGAAAGAAATTTAAACTGAAACAATAAAACTAATGAACCTAAGGCATTAATGTAAACAATACTAACAAAAAGAATTAAACCTTTACCATTAGGATAATGTTAGATTTAATTAATGCAATCTGGTTTCTAGAGTAGTATGTTGTCAAGTAACGACGTTGGGGACCCATAGAGGAATAGTGAATTAGAATTTGTCTCTGAAAAATGTTGCAATAAACTTTGTCATAGAATCTAAACAATAACAACTCAAGCTCCATCAAAACAGTTAGGATGCTAGTTGATTAATGCTTTTGTTTCAAAAACAAAATTTTCTATGCATTCTTATAGCTTTAGTGTTTAATCCTCTAGGGTCCTTGGCGGGGTGTTACAT
>VDFB02249219.1:0-10629 GCA_007258455.2 Sequoia sempervirens
GGAAGGAAGGTTTCACCAGAGTTTTCGACTTCATGGCTATCAGAGGTTCTTTCTTGTTGCAAGAGCCAATATGGACGACTGTGTTTGCAGAGTGTGCAAAGAACCTGGATTTGCTGGAGTACAACATTAGCGTGCTGCCCGACATTGCTATGGAGGAGGTCGACCTGATAGTGTCCAGGTTCGCCGAACGTGAGGCTGCACAAGTCGATAAGGATGACACTCCAGTTGTCTAGTGTTTTCTTCCAGTTAACTGATTGTGGTTTTGGAAACCCTAATTAGGGTTTAGTCCTGATTAATCTTGGCCATTGATCTTGAATCAATCTGGGCCGTTCTTTGTAATTTGAAAAACTATATAAACCCCCCCCTCTCTCTCTCATTTCTCAATTAGATCATTAGAAGATTAGAGGATAGAGATATAGACGATAGATTAGAGGAGATTAAGAGTTAGAGCAGATTTGAGATAGTTAGAAATAAAGAGAGAGTTTTATGAGATTGTTGTGAAAAGCTACTTTGATAATGAAGTTCAAATGCATGAGGTGCTTTGAGTACTTGATTGTTGAATAGTTGCATGGTCGCATATTTTCTTTCTCTCTTAGTAGATTAAAATTAAAATGTATGTTAGAAGAATGATTGATTGATAACGGAGATTAGTGGAACCGAGCTCATACTTTCTTTGGGTGGATGATTTCACTCAATGTGCAAAGTTAGACTGAGCTTTACTGTGGATGCTTAACTTCTGTCTTGATAATTGTTGTTCGATCTGATGGCAATTATTTATCACATGAAAATCACAAGCACATTCCTAGAAGATTGCACTTGCTCTGCGTAGTTGTCGTTGAACGTGGCGAAACAGAGTATAGTTTATTTGGTTTCACTTAGTCTTCGTCTTCTCTTGATTTCTTAGGAGTAGAATAGATTCTCTAAACCCTAAATCTTTTTTCACTTTTTTTATATAAAATCAAAAATCCAAAATGGTACTGCATTTATGTCTCTACTTCTCCGAATGACTTGCAAAATCTACTTGTGCCCACAGCAAATCACATCCATACCACAGAGCCTATCCACGTTCATCTTAAACATTGGAATTACCCTATGAACTTACTGGCAATCTTAGCATAGGAAGTAGTCTTTCAAGAGAGAATAGAGCGTCTGTGACACTTTGTTCTAAAATGTTTGTCATGTCACTTCAGCGCCACGTCAACGGGCTCCTCAAAGGAGAGCCTTGCGAGAGCCACAAAATCAATGACGATATCACGAGATCAGGAAAGACGGAGAACATTTGCGAGGTTAGTGACATGGTTTACCTCATCGCGCAGCCCTACGAATTCAGTCCACTCTTAGGAAGAGTGATGGAGTCGAGGAAGCTCAGAAAGCCCGCGTTATTCTACGGTCCTTACCGGGATCACGGCGAGGAGATTGAAGGTGGCTTCTGAGGCTTGAGCTTCAGTGAAGCGGGGGTACCTGGCGATGTTTCATGTATCCGCCTCAAGAAGAAGGTGGGTCATCGTGTGAATGCTTGTCTGCTGATCTTACCTCCCTTTGATGATGAAAGTTGATTTTGTGCACGAGTCCATCACGGAGTACGGGGAAGCAGTTCGTCGGAGGACTATCGGGGAATATTTGGTGAAATGGAGAGATTTACCAACGGAGGATGCTACATGGGAGAGCGAGGAGATTTTGCAGCATCCGGAGTTGAGATTGCTTGAGGACAAGCAATTTCAGGAGGGGCGGACTATCATGTCCCCTTCACCAGTGACATCTCGAGAGGGGCAGAGTTGGCCTATCCACCCACGATGGTGATTGATGGATGAAGGTCACTTAGGAGAAGCTTAATAGAGCTTGATTCTTGAAGATTGTCGGTGGTCGATGCCGTTAAATGCGGCCAAGAAGGCTTCTGAAATTGCTATTTTTAGCGATTCCGAGGCTGACGATGTGGGACCCTGCTATTTTTAGCAGTATGGCTTTGGCGGCATCAGGAATCACTTCAGAGTTCGTCAGCATCAGACGGATCAGTCATCGGGTTAGAAACGAGGGAGATATTAATATTTAATGACATTAATTAAATATTAATTATTTAATGTTTATAATATAAAGTTATAATTTAAGATTATAACTTAAGTGATTTCTCACTTAGGGGTGCGCCATCATTAAAGGGGGCCAGTTTGACATTTAATTTATGATTTAAATATTTGACGGAGAACTATGGAGAAATAAGAAAATTAAAAGTCAAATATTTCATTAAAACCCTATTCTTGAGGAAATCGCACTTTTCAGCTTATTAGTGGATTTGCCTTGGGTTTTGAGCCATTATGTGATTATTGGATTTTGAGAACTGATCAAATTGATCTGAGCACAGACTTTATGGTTTGAACTCGACTTCCTTGGGGAACGAGCCATCTCCAGCGGAAAGCAATTCAGAGAGTGTGGAATATCACTTGATCTATTGCCAGCAGAGGTTTTCTTATCCAGAGGAAACTACAGAGCTTCAGAGATTATCTATTATCGGAGATTCTTCAGTGTTTTGCATCCAGACAGTATTCATTCATCAAGGCACCCATTACAGAGATTCAAACATTGCTATTTGGAGAAGTCCGTACAAAACTTATTGCTGTTCTGACAGGCCGTACTACTGTACAGCAGGCCGTACCACTTGAAAGAGCCGTACTCATCAAATAAAAAGAAACGCCTTTGATTGGGGTTTCCAGTTGGCATCATCTTAGGCGCTGGGATTGCTGGAGGCATCTGGCATCATCAATCAGAAGGAAAAGGACATCATTTACCTCAGCCGTACCAATCTGTACTTCTGTTGCAGCAAATACCAGGTTCTTTAAATATTGAAAATTCACTATTTTATTCATTGCATGTATCTGGGTATTCTTGTAATCAGTAGAGAAGATCAAATAAAGATACTGGCATCCATATTCTTTCAATTCCAGAGTTATTTTATTTTTATTGAATTTATTCCAATTTATTGCAAAAATCGTACCTTTCATTTATTGCATCAAAAACACAAAATTTGCAAAAAAACCAAAAACCTTCAGAAAAACTTAAAACTCAGTCAAAAGCAGTGTCAGGGGGAAACTAGGGTTTCTACATTATCTCCCTTCGAAGGTTGTAATATCATCGTGCTTCATCACTTCAAGTCATTGTGCTCTGGCCTCGATGTTCATCCTGCAAAATAGACAAAAGGAAGAGCATCAAAATACCTCATGATATAAATTTACCTCGCTTACTTGATCTCAATGTTCGAGTGATCTCTTCATCTGATAGAGTTCATCATTTTCTCTAGCACAACTTTTTCCTTCTTCACGATTTTTTTAACATTTGTAGGCTGGGGCATAAAACACTTGTGCATCATATTTCAATGCCTTAGACAAATTTCATCTTCCTCAAGGGTGTATTTAAGAGATGCCCATTTTAAAATCATCTTAGCTTCAACTGCATCCTCTTCACTTTTCCAGCTGAGTCGTTCACTCTGACATTTCATCCAACTCTAGCTCGAGCAAAGTGTTTTCATAAGGAATTTGATCAAAAATTATTTAGGCACCCAACTTCAAATTCATCCGCCAAGGCATTTTTATGTCAACAACACATTTTATTCCTTGCCTTAGAAATTTTTTAAATTTTCCCCTTAGAAAATTTATCAATTCAAGTGCCAATCAAATTCTCCATCTTAAAAGCCTTGGCGAAGTGCAGAAGACACTAAAATCCATTCCTTGTTGAAGATCTTCAATACCTAGAAGAAAATTTCCTTCAGAACACGTCGAATTCATGGGTCTACAACGAAGGGGTACGTTTAATTTTTTAAAATTTTGAACCTTAGAAAAATCATTTTCACCAAATTTAATCCATTTCTTCATCCCTGGGCGTACTTTCTTGCTCTGACTTGAAAATTCTTTATCAACCTCGCGACACTGGCACCCTCTGACTTCTTCTTTGGCAATTTTACTCATGCTTCTGAAAAATTTCACATCTCCATCAGACTTAGGCGTAATTTTCCTAGAGGGTGAAATATTGTGCCTTAGAATTTTTTTAAATTAAAATCAATCATTTTGCCTGTGAGGAAATTTTTTATCAATTCACTTAGATAATTTTCTCTAATGCCTTGAGCGCATCTAGCATGTCATGAAGGATATTTTTAATTTCAACACCCAACATATTCAACTTCCATTTCATCTCATGGCGCATATAGCCTATTGAAGAGGACTTAATATTTCCAATGCCTTAGAATATTTTAAACCTTATGCACCTTCGGCGCATTTAGCACCTTGAGGAGGATATTTTATTTCAACGCCTAGCATATTCAACTTCCATTTCATCTCTAACATGGGCGCATTCAAGGTACCTGTTGTGACGTTTTTCACACATCGCTCCATTGCAAATGGGGACCCCCTAATTTTGGCTTTGCTTTTCATTTGTTTTGTCGTTGTCTCTCTTTTCTACTCTGCCTTTCGGGGGTTGTGCCCGTCTTTGAGTTTAAACGCGAAACTGACCAAGTCTGAAAATTAGGGTTTCCATTTTCCTGGTCAGTCCGAGGTCGAGTAGGGTGAGTAAATTGAAATAAAAGACTAACATTGTTATCAGTATGCTTCCAGCAAGTTTCCAGCCAGTTTTCATCGAGTTCCAAGGTACTTACTATTTTTAGTAAGTGTGAAATTCAGGGCAATTTGTCAGCTATTTTGAGATTCCGACACTCACACTGCATTCAGAGTATATCAGATTGCTTGCATGCAAATTTGGCCAGCGGATGACCTATTTTAGTCGGCCAGCCTGGTATTCCGGGGATCGGATCGAGAGATTTTTCTTTATATGCAGATATTCATACAAATTTTGAGACCTTCGCTGATGTTATAACTTATACAAAATAGAGGCGACACTTTAGGATTCAGGCTGGTATTTTGGGGCTGCATGTCGAGGGGTTTCTTTTACGCCGGTGTGGTGTCTGATGGGTTTTAGGAAACCCAGCGATGGTGTGACATGCAAATGAGGATTCTCCCTTTCAGTAAGGAACTTGCTATTTTAGCGAGGTGTATTCCGTGACCGCCCTCAGTGATTGAGAATCCGAGCCGATCTGATGCACGCAGAAAGCGAAGGCAAAGCGAGAGATCTTTTGATACATGCAATGCAAATTAGGGCTTTAGAAATAGGCATCAAAGTCAAAATCTTCAAAATCCACGGTCGCAAAACCACGCGTCCCGGCGTCCCTTGGGGCTATCTATTTGAAGTAAAATTTCAAGTCAAGCAGACACTTACTATTTATAGTAAGTCAATTTGAAGCGAGGCTAAAAATAGTAAATGGAGTTGCATCGCGTGTCGATGCGGTAGTGGAATCACGTGGTGAGGAAGCTGGTTTAAATTTCAACTGATCCGGGCGGAGCTACTCGAAACATGAGCTTACTATTTATAGTAAGTCACCTTCAGAAACAGGCTATAAATAGCTGGGTGACTAAAAGTGGCAGTGCCGACAAGTTGATAAAGTTGTGAAGAAGCTATGTTTGAAATTTCAAGTTGATCCGAGCTCCAGAAGTGCAAAATTGAGAGAACTTACTATAAATAGCAGGGCACGTAAGCTGGCGAGGATGATAAAAATTTGTCTAAGTCTGGAGTCTCGTCCAGCAGGCATAGGGAAATGCGCCCATCTCAGCTAGAGGCGTAGAAAATTTTTGAAAATGTGAGTTCATCCTTCACACAGGGCCAAAATGCGCCCTCTTCTCAAGACTGAGCATTCAAAAAAATTAACTAAGGCATGAAGTTTATCCTCCTCAAGGCAAGAAATGCGCCTAAGATAGAAATGGTCAAAGGAAGTCAATGTTTTCATCCTGCAGGAGGTGCAAAATGCGCCCAATTCATGCCATGTGAGGACAAAAATGAGAAGCTGAAAAGTCACAAGGAAAGGCGTTAGAAAGTTATCCTCCTCCACTAGTAAAATGCGCCCAAGTTCAACAAGGAGGAGTTAGCAAGCAAAGTCAAAAGGTCAACAATTTTTCATTCTTCATGGGGTACAAAATGCGCCCAAAGGAGAGAAAGGTCAAAGAAGTCAACGAGTTTTATCCTCCTCCCATGCCAAAATGCGCCCAAGGGAAATTGATAGAAGTTGAAAAAATTTCTAAGTGTTGGATATCCTCCTCACCCCTCTAAATGCGCCCATCTTCCTCCTAGGTGGAAATGCGCCAAGTTTAGAAGAAGTCAAAGAGGGTCAAAGATTTCCATCCTCCTTGCATGCTCAAATGCGCCCAAGTGCATGCATGTGAAGACAAAACCAATGGCATGCAAAGAGACAAAACGTATGCATGCAAGGAGGGGATATTCCAAATGAGTTGAAAGGCAAGTTTTAAAATCCACTTCATAATGCAAATCCGCCCAAGTGTAGAAGCTGGTCAAAGAGTCAAAGGCGTTGGAAGAAGTCTCATCCTCCAGCACATGCAAAATGCGCCCATCCTCCTCTATGCCTCAAATGCGCCCATCCTCCTCTATGCCTCAAATGCGCCCAAAGTTGAAATGTGAAAGGTAAATAAAGGTAGTAAATAAGGTAAAGGTGGGTGAAAATTCTCTTCAAGGCGTGGTGAAAGGGTGATGAATGCTAGGCGTGGATTTGAATATTCCTCTCAAGTGTGCTACATGCGCCAAGGTGGTGGGAGTCATAAGGTGTTAGAAAATTTGCTAAGGCGTGAAGAAGTGATGTGTGTTGGAAAATATTTTAAGATGATGGAAATAAATTGTTAAGGCGTAATTTTAAAATTCTTCTAAGTATGCTAGGCGCCTAGGATGATTTTAAAATTTCTCTAAGGCGTGGGAATGTTTTCCTAAGTGTTGAGTGTAATGTAAAATGGTGAGTGAAGGGTAAAATGTACAAGGCGCCTCTGTGAATGAATTTTTTCTAAGTGAAGATGATACTTCTCTCGCTGGCAGGCACACAAAATTTTCTAAGGCAAAATTTCCAGAGTGATTCAAAAAATTTTCTAAGGCACAAGATATTTTCTCCCTTAGAAAAACGCCTAGAACTCTGAGGTGATGGATTTTTCCTTGAAGCACAGATGAGTTGCCAGAGATGAAGTCAGTGATTGCCAGCTGCACAGAATTGATACAAATTTTCCAAGTCAGAGCAAAATTCTCAGAGGGGATCGAAGAACGAGGACAAAATTGTTGAAAGAATAATTTTCTAAGGTTCAAAATTCAGAGAAATAAAATAGACGAACCCGGATTCGTTTGTACCCATGGGTTCCCGATGCGTTAAGAAAAATTTTCTTACAGGTATTGAAAGATTATCGATGAGAGTTGATTTTAAAAGGTCTTCCAGCGGCAACAATAGAAATTTGGGATGAAGATGTTTAAGTGTTAGGCACCAGTTGATGTATTTCCTAAGGAAATTTGAAAATTTTCTAAGGCAAAATGAAGAAAATGTGTTTTCAAGGTAAGATCCTCCGGACGATGAATTTGAAAGAAATTGCCTAGGTGAATTTGCTTCAATCCTTCGTGAAGATAGTTTACTTGAGCCAGAAATGAATAAAATCGAGGTTATCAGAGCTCCAGCAGGTGAAATGAATTTCTCAAAGATGAAGTTTATCTAAGGCATGAACTTGAACGCAAAGTTGGCGATGAACGCTTGAATTGGAGCATGAAAATCAGGTGAGTGAGTTAAGTTTATATCATGAAGTATTCTAATACCCCTCTCCTTGCTTATTTTTGCGGGAGGAGCACGTTGTAAGCTTGAGCCACGATGTAAAGTGGAAACACGCGATGAAGATGAGTTTCTATTGTGTGATCTCGAAGGAGGAAAAATTTGCAAGAAAATATAGGCTAAGTCTTAAGACTTGGAAAAATTATAGCTTTCGAAGTGTGAAGATGAAGACCCTCAAGTGGAAGAAATCAAAGAAGAACAGCATGCAGAAGAAGGTCGGAAAACTGATGTAGGCAGCGTCTACAAATGGAATCTTCTAGGAAGGATGATGGTGGACATTGTGGCGCATTTATTACCCCACTCTCCTCTGTGGCGGTTTTTAGGGCAATATTATTTAGGGCTGAGGTGGCACGATTCTGGCCACTCTATTGATTGTAGCCCTAGCCGTCTTTTGGGACTTGGCTAGCTATATAAAGGGGGAGTCCCCCTCATTTGTAATTCATTAGAAAGTAGACAGTAGAGAGGATCAGGGTAGAATTAGAGTAGAGGGACAACTTAGAGTAGCTTAGAAGTAGATTGATAGTGTAGTTTGGAGAAGAAAGAAAGTTTTCCCTTTGAAAACTTTTGAGGAAAGTGTTGTGTAACACATTTTATGATAATAGATCTTTTCATTGATGATGGAATTCGTCTTGTCATGAAATGCTAGCAAGGTTTCTTCTTCCTTTCGTATCCAAGTAGCTTAAATTCATGCAAGTGGCTTACTTTGGTGTGTGGTGTTTTACTAAGATAGCTTCGCTTTATTCCATACCACTAGCGGCTTGTTGATGATAAGTTCGCCTTGTGTGGTCAACTGGACATTACATTGAGTTTAACTTCGGTTGTGATTTATGTGCTTATATGCGTCGTTGTGATGGTGTATGCATGTTAAGTCATAATTTGAACATCTTTTGCTATTTCCCTTGAAGATTGCACCGATTTTACTGAGGCTGTCCGACGGAGGCTAGGTGAAATCCGGTTGAAGTCTATTGAAGTGAAGCTCCACATATATCCTGCATTTAGAATAGAACATAAACTTCTTAGGCCCTACACCCTTTTCAATTTAGTACTTGCTGGTTAGAATAGAAAACCCGCACTTCATAGATAAATCTTTCAAGCATTTGAATCCCTTTCTCCACTGCCGAACAATTCTGTAAGTCCCCTTGAAATACCAGCAAATCACATCGAGCCAAACTGAGCCTATTCGCATTAAAGGAACCTTGGAGTTGAATGCATGAACTTTCTTGCAATCTTAGCATGCGGAATACTTTGATCAAGAGAGAATAGGGAAGTCGTTGGCAACTTTATTCTGCGTTGGTGCGGTCATAAAAAACACATCAACAGAATTGGCGCTAGAAGGAGGGCTGGCTTCGAATTGTTCCAGAGGCTGAAAGGAACCAGTATGAGCTTTGAAGTTCGAAATCAGAGATATGTTAGATCTCTCTTATGTCAAAAAATCCAAAAAAAGTGAAAAGTTGAAAAATTCAAAAAAATCAAAAAATGGAAAATCAAAAAAGAGATTTCTCAATGGATGGGCACATTTCTTGCTCTCAAGACAGTCTTACAGATATTGCTCAGATTCATGAAAGATTGAATGCACAACTGTGGCCCGAGAATTTGTCTAAGTTTGCTTCTCCAGGAAGGTGTCGAATTCATGAAACCTCCCAGCACGAAGAAATCAGTTGCTTGACATTCCTCTCAAGGATAGAGCTTGTTCTCCAAGGGAAAATTTTCTTTTGGGATGTTCCCAAGCCAGGAGTATTGCATGTAGAACCTGATGATTATAGCCGTCCAGAAGTTGTGGAGGAATCCTTCACGAGATTCATACTTAGGATCCAGAATCAGTTGGAACTTGGCAATGATCCCTTGAAGGGTGTTTTGCTCCCTCGTTGGTGTCGAATTCACAATGCGCCTCATCCAGAGTTCACTTGCACAACATGTGAACTAGCCATCAACTTCGCCAGAAGTCGCCTCGGATTACCAGTGCTACCATATGGATTATTCAAAGACAAAAGATGGATTGAATACGCCACACAAACATTTTTAGCACCAAATGAAGAGTGTACCTCAACACCATCCAACAACAAGGAGAATAAGTCACTAGAGGATGTGATCGAGCAAGCAGATGACGATTGTTCCTACATCATGTTAGAACAAGAGGATATTGGAGCAAAGATCAAAGAAGCAATGGAATATATCCAAGGAAGAGGAAACACCCAGGGCGACTGTCAGCATACAGAAGTGAATGAATGTACTAGATTGCAAGTTATTGAAGATCATCAAGAACTAGGAATGGAGGACTTAGCTCGAAGTAGAGATGGAGGAGAACGTGAAGAGGGAAGTGATTTCGGTACGCTCCAAGAAGGAATGCTCCTTGATGAAAAGGTTCAGCCATGCGTGAACAAGATGGAAGAAATGGTAAGCAGCTTAAGGCAAGATGATGTGTTTGACGATCAATGGGCTACCAAGATGGAGGCAAAATATGAAATGCATTTTGCATCAACACTTGATCCATTATTCACAATCATGGAGGAATTGCTTGATGAAATTGAAGCAGATGAGATAGAAAATGAAGAGCAATTCGGGTTGGGGCTTGAGCCGTTGTTAGGTATTCCAAAGGAGCCAGTGCATGAAGTGATCCAAGTTCCCAAATGCTCTTTCGAATTTATTTCCCGCCCCACTCCTCCCAATTTGGATCATCTACACATTTTGAATGCAAGAGGTTTGGTTCACCATCAACTTCGACCTCCTGATGAAGCAATGGACGACAGGAAAGGATGTTCACCAGCAAATGAAGACCACCAGGTTATATCTTTCCCTACTATTGGCTACAAAGAATATCATTTCGATTATGGAGATTTTGGAAAGAAAACTTGTTTATGGATTGATCATGGTCCAGATGAGTTGCCACAGTTACTAATCTTTCTTGAAGTTTTGCTTGAGTTTGAGATTTGTATTGTGGAAGAATATTTCTC
>VDFB02249220.1:0-29397 GCA_007258455.2 Sequoia sempervirens
AGTGAAAGAAAGTCAACAAGGTCAAACATTTTCATCCTTCTCCAAGGCCAAAATGCGCCCAAACTGGGCCATGTCAGGACAAAACGTGGAAGGTGAAGAGTCACCCAAGGATGTTGGAGTATTCATCCACCAGCAGGGGTGGGATGCGCCCAAGGTTGCAAGGGGTCAACAAAAAGTCAAAGTTTCTATCCTTCATTACATGCAAAATGCGCCCATCCTTCTCTCTCATCAAAATGCGCCCAAATCATGCAAGTCAGGACAAAAAACGGAAGTTGAAAAGTCACCTGAAGGTATAAGCAAGTTCGTCCTCCTCCTACAAGGAAATGCGCCCATGTTTGAAGGGTAAATGGTAAATACAAGGGGTAAGTAAGGTGAAAAGTGTTACCTAGCATGGTGAAGGCTTGTACGTTATCCTCCTCCACACTTAAAATGCGCCCAAGGGAAGTGTAAGGTGTGAAGTATGCGCCTAGGGCAAGGGAGTTATAAGGTGTTAGAAATATTTCCTAAGGCGTTGGAAGTGTAAGGTGTGAAGTGTGCGCCTAGAGCAAGGGAGTTATAAGGCGTGGAAAATATTTCAAAGTGTAAGGTGTGAAGTGTGCGCCTAGAGCAAGGGAGTTATAAGGTGTTGGAAAATTTTTCAAAGGCATTTCAAGGCGTTGAAGAATAAAATGAAGTATGCTAAGCGCTCAGGGGAGGAAATAAAATATTTTCTAAGTGTTGAAAATTGGCCTAGGCGTTGGTTTTTTTTTAAAATGAATATTTTTTCAAGTGTGAAGTGACGGGACAAAGATAAAATGAAGTAAGGCGTGCTTGATGAATATAAAATTTTCTAAGTGAAAGTTCCTCTCCACTGGCAATCAACAAAATGTTTTCTAAGGCAAATTTTTTCAAAAAAATGCAAAGATGAGTTTAAAATATTTCCTAAGGCAAATTTATTTTCCTTGGAAAATACGCCTAGAGCTTCAAGTTGATGAAAAATTTCTCAGAACACGAGCAACTCTTCTCAGTGATAAATCCAGAGACAATGATACTTCAAGTTCTTCAAATTTTTCAAGAAGTCGGAGCAACACAGAGTGATCACGGGCGAAGAACGAGTTTAAATGATGGAAATGATATTTTTCTAAGGTTCAAAATTCGAAAAATTAAATGAACCCGTTCGTTGGGTACCCATGAATTCGAGACATTCTGACGAAAATTTGTTTCTGGGTACTGAACATTTGCGATGATGAATGGATTCCCAAATCTTTCAAGCTTCGCCGACACTTTTTCAGTAAGGAATTTGATCAGTGCTTAAGTTATGAATTTTCCTAAGGGAGAATTTTAAATTTTCTAAGGCAAATTCAAATAAATGAGTTTTCAAAGTGAACTTTCTTCGAACGATGAATACGAAGGGAATTGCCTAGATGATTGTGATTAAATTCTTCGAAGATGAATTTTCCAGAGTAGATGATGGAGTTAAAAATTTGAATTCAAGTAACGGCGCTCCGGCTGGTGAGTAAAATATGATGAAGTTAAATTAAATTTTTCGAAGAGGAATTCAAAACGCCAGTCAAAGTCAAGTTTCTAGAAGAATAATATTCCCGACGACTGGAGACAAGTGTCAGAAAAGCCAGAGAGGGAAAAATTCGAATTCTGGAAGTGGAGTAGTGGAGTTTAATGGCACTGGCTAAAAATAACGTCTTCTAGAATTTGAATTCTAGCTATAAAATGGAGAAGTTTTTTCACTCATTTTCACAACTGGAAGTCGAACTTCCTCTGAGAGTGAAGCATTGCAGTGAGTTGCTGAGGCTTGAAAGAATTCGAAATTGTTGCTGAGAAGTTGAGTTTGCTGAAGAGGCGCACTTAGGAGTTGATTAAATTTATTGCTGAGAGGTGTTTTGGTTTGTTGGAGAAGACGTCTTAAGGCTTGAGGAAGGTACGCCATTGCTAACTAAGGAGGTGTTTGCTGCAACTTGAACTTGCTTGAAAAGGTACGGCTTTATCACTGAAATCTGATTTGCTTGAATTATAGAAGATTAAAAGGTACGCCATTGCTAAGGGCTTGGGAAGTACGACCTTGCTAGTGTTGGAGCTTGAAGTCTGATTTGATTTAAGTTCGGTCAAAATTGCCGTTTGAAAAGGACGCCTTGTATTGAGTTGAAACATTGAGAACTTTGAAGTGCGAATTTGCTAACTTGCAAGATTGCTGATTGCTGATACAAAGACATAGAAATTAAAATTGTTGATTGCTGATACGAAGTAGTTAAAATTGCTGATTGCTGGTCATCAAGGTTCACTTAGAAATCTGTTCTAAGTGTTGGAATTCGAATTTATTCAAGAGAGGAGGCTGAGGTTTGCAAACACGAAGGATATTGCAGCTTCTAGAATTCAACTGCAGCCCCTATATCATGTCTTATTTTATTAAATCTGATCACTGATGAAAATTTATTATGTTGCAGATGGCTGAAGCGAGGACAACCGGAAAGGACAATGGTGCCTCCAGACAGGCTACGATCAAGAAGCTGAGCAAGACATTCATGCCGGAGACAAAGTTTATTTCAAAGTTGGGCAAGGTGACGGACACGAACCTGGGCTCTGTCAACCTGGAAACATTCAAGAACAGGCTATTTGGAATTGGAAGTCATCGGGCTTCGGTCACTTCGCACAACATCGTCCGAAGTGGGTTGTATGCAGCTGCTGGTTTTCCGCCAGCTATTCAGTGTTCAGAGTTGATTATGGAGTGCGCCAACTGTTACGAGAAAGAACACCGGTCGATCACGTCACCAGATGGCCAAGTACTTGCCAATCTTACTCCGGCAGCCAGTGGTGAAGCTTTTGGGATCCCGGTGCATAGAAACATGATCTACAAATCCAGGGAGCGAGCGGAGCGTATGTATGCTTCTGCCTTTGAACGGTGCATGGACACAATTAACACTCACTTGATGAGCACTCCGAGGCCGTCTCGTACGAAGCTGCCAAAGCAGATCATAGCAGAGGACCTGAAACAAGAATATTGTGATCTCGTCATGTTGCTGAGCAGGGTTGGTGGATGCCCACAGTCTTATATTTTTGGGCCATGGATGTTTTATTACATCAACCTGGTGTTGGAGGGCAAGGATTATGTCAATTGGGCTGAGATGATCAGCGATAACATACATGAGCAGCTCCTGAGCTTGCGGAGGACGAAAACGTTTTACATGAGTTCCTATCTAATTTATATGTTGGCACGGATGACGAGGTACAGGGGGATTTCTTACAAGGAACCCATCGGTTGTGGCTCTCACCAATTCAAAATTCATGAGGCGTGTACGCAGTTGCACCTTTCGAGCACAACCCATTACAAGCGTGTCAATGATTCATTCACCATGTACATCACGAGGCTGCTTCAGGAGAGGTTACAGTGCAGGATCTCTAGAAATGCCCAGGAACTAATTGAGAGGTATGGGTGCTGGTTTATACAGTTTCCAAGATTTTCATACATTAGGCTGCAAGGATTTTCTTCATACCCTTATAGGCTGCCTAAGTACCCAACAGATAAAATAATCATGCTAGAGATAGCTAGACAGTTGCTAGCTTTTGACAAAATCCAGAAGAAGAAGAAGAAAGGAGGGATAGAGTTTCCGGTGGTGATGGGCAACTCGGATGAGGTTTGTCCTTCGATACAGGCATGTAGAGAAGCTGAAAGTGAGCTTCAATTCTATCATTTCTCATATCACACAAGTAGACAACACTATGACCCGCACCATAACATCAACTGGGTGTTGTCAGAGGAATTCAAACATAAGGCCACCATTGAGGATTATTGGGCTGATGCGGTTGATGAGATTGAAGTGAGAAAGAGGATGTTCTCTAGATTGCCGATTACTCTGATCAGGGAGTGTGAGGTAGTTCCGGTTCCGGACCAGGTCAATGAGGACATGGATGTTGTTCATCCAGACTATGCAGCTGTTCGGGACACTCCACTTCCGCCTATTGATTGGTCAGAGCCCGAGGTTGCCGACCTTGATACTCTCTCTATCCCGGTGATGACATTCACCAGGGCATGGGTCGATAGGCGAGTGAGCAGATTGAAAGGTAGGTCAATTGCCTTGACCTACAACTTGATGGGAGATCACAGGACGCCCACCACAGGAAGGAAGAAACAGATCACAAGAGGACCCGGAAGTCGAGAAAAGAAAAATAGTTAGCCCGAGAACCTCCACGAGGGATTGTGCATTTACCTTTGGGAACCGCGTTCTCCAAGCATACGAGAGGTGTCTTTATTTGCTGATCGAAGGCTAGGAGTGAATCCCGGTGAGGAGATCTGGTGAGCTCGGCTAGCCTCCCGCGGAGAATTGATTAGCCCGAGCGCCAATGTACTGGTAAGTTGTCCGGCTGAGATCAGCAGGATGATGAGGACTGTCTTACGGCCCTCGGTGTTGGCGTGAGTGAAGGCTGACCATGAATGATAAGCGGCGATGATATAGTGCCGGTGACCTCAGCCACTGAGAGCGATGAAAACCTCGCCCGAGAATAAAGGAAAAGTGGAAGCGAGGTTAAGTGAGCAGGAAGCGGCGGCCGCTGATATACTATATAAAGAGGTGCGTTGGCTTAGAAACCGGGGAATCGCGAAAGGCGGCGAGGTGTCGGCGGTTAGAGATGAAGAGTTTTAAGCGGATCCGGTCTCCTCGAAAAGCGAAGAAAAGAGAGCAAAGAAAGTTTTCGAAGATCCACGGATAAAGGGTGGCTCGATACCCTTGCGTTAATTAGTGTGGCCAGGAATAGGCGACTCCCTGCAGAGAAACTATGTGGTCACCACTGCTGACTTGGGGGCCCTGCGTTTTACAGTTGTTGAGGAGTCGTCTTTCCTTCCTTGCCATAGGATAGATTGTTCAAGAAAGAAGGAAAATACAAGAAGTTGAAACGAGAACACAAGGCGTTAGTTGGATATGTTCAGCAGTTGTCTCGTTCTCGAGGGCAGGATGTACCAGTGATAGAGCCTCCAACAGATATTCCTAGAGAGTCGATCAGCGGCTTGGTAGAATTGGGGAGGATGGCACAGGAGGCAGACAAATGGGTCACAGGGGTTCGTACGGAGACAGAGAAATTCATGGAGGACCTATCCTTTGCTTTTCAGCGGGCCTCTTCTATTTTGACACGGATGGACGCGGTGGATCATGCTTGGGGCGATGCCTCTATCTATCAGAGTAAGGTGATCCAGCGTCTTGAGGCGTTGAGGCATGTGCCATTGCAGTTGCTGATTGATGGAGGTGTCATTCAGGCGAATGCCCGATATGATTTCTCTCGGTGGTATTCTTCGGCTATCACAGGGCGTGGCTTCTTCGATCGACGCAGTGATTCAGCCGGGATTCACAGGCTACTGGCTATGTATAGATGGAGTTCGGGAATACCTTGGGGCCATCTTTGCTGGCGGCTGAATCCGGGAGGGAGAATAAGTTTGATAGCGAGGGTTTCTTTGGTTCCTTCTTGTGAGATGTTAAGACTTAACCCAGAGTACACCAAAGATTGAGCTTTTTTGAAAATACTGCTACATTCTCCCTTTTGATCCGAGAACACTTAGCGAGGGACTTCGTTGAACGGAAAATCTTATGCGAGCCGCGAGCACTTTCGATTCTGATGTTAGAGTTTCAGTTAGATTGTGTTCCATCTATTTCAGTTGAGGAGGTTGAGGCCGTGCTTAGCAGATTTGTTGAGTTGGCAGTCAGAGAGAAGGCTAATGGGAACACACTACTGGACGAGGATCTTCTAGAAGACTGAGCATTTATTACATTTGCTATTTTGGGAGTGAGTGGGAATCTTTGATTCATTTAATGTACCACTCCCTATTCTGGCAGTTTTAGGGTTAGGGCTGAGGTGGCACGATTCTGGCCACTCTATTGATTGTAACCCTAGCCGTCCTTTGGGACTTGGCTAGCTATAAAAGGGGGAGTCCCCCTCATTTGTAAGGCATTAGGATTCAGCACCAGAGTAGACATTGAGAGAGCATTAGCCTTAGAGCTAGATAGTGTAGTAGTGTAGAGCATTTTTGCATAATTTGGAGAAGAGAGAAAGTTTTCCCTTTTGAAAACTTTTGAGGAGATTGTTGTGCAATACATTTTATGATAATAGATCTTTTCATTGATGGTGAAATTCGTCTTGTCATGAAATGCTAGCAAGGTTTCTTCTTCCTTTCGTATCCAAGTAGATTAAATTCATGCAAGTAGCTTACTTTGGTATGTATTTCATTGAGATAGCTTCATTTTATTCCATACCACTAGCGGCTTGTTGATGATAAGTCTGCCTTGCGTGGTCAACTGGACATCATCTTGTGTTTAACTTCGGTTATGGCTTACATACTTATATGCGTTGTTCTGATGGTGTACGTATGTTAAACTATAACTTGAATATCTTTTGCTATCCCCTTTGAGGATTGCACCGATTTTGCTGAGGCTGTCCGACGGAGGCTAGGTGAAATCTGGTTGAAGTCTATTGAGACGAAGCCCCACATACCTTGCATTTAGAATAGAGTACAAATTTCTTAGGCCCTTTCCCTTTTACTTTCCGCATACTTCTTGTTAGTTTTAGAAAAGGATACACATTGCCAAATCATACACGTAAGAATCCCCTTCAATTTACATATCAACTGCTAACTGCGAGAAGTCTGAACAACTACGTAAGTCCCCTTGACATACCAGCAATATCACATCAAGCCAAACTGAGCCTATTCGCACTAAAGGAACCTTGGAGTTGAACGCACGAACTTTCTGGCAATCTTAGCGTGCGGAATACTTTGATCAAGAGAGAATAGAGCGTCCGTTGGGCGACTTTGTTCTGTGTTGGTGCGGTCTCAAAAACCACGTCAACAGAACTGGCGCTAGAAGGAGGGCCTTCAAGGATTCTTCGTAGTGAAGCAGTCATTTTCAAATAAGAAGGGATTTCATTGAAAAGAGCTTCATTGGAGAAAGAAATTATCATGAGTAAAGATGGTGCTACCGCATAGAGAAATATTCCCAGTGTTGCAGCCTAACTTGGGATTCAACGACGACCAGGAGGACATTCTTTCAGGGTTGAACAATCTTGCTTGGAAAACAAAGGAGAGCTACGCCCAGTACATGAGAACTTGCTTCGTGCTGGAGGAAGAAGAAGAAAAAGCCATTGAAATCCAAGTTGCAATTGAGAGGAATTTGCTCGATCAGAGACTACCACTCGCTCCTCTTCCTCGCCGATAGTGATCAACTACATCCTGGATCGCATTAGCTCATTCTCACCTGATAAGTTGAAAAGAATTCTGAGGTCCACGCCAAGCTCATCCAAAGACTTTGTGGAGTTAGAATTGCCTACTAGAGCAAGGAAGAAGGAAGAGAGCCGTCCAAGTGAAGAAGTGTTGTCAAACGAAGAAGCTCAGTCTAGTGAAGAAAGCGGAGAAGAGATTACAAGTTTATTTCGAACTCCACCAAGTGTTTCAAGGTTTGCTCAACCCAAAGCCGTTCAAGTTACTACACCAGTGTTTGTTCAGCAACAACCACCAGTTCAAGTTACCGCAACCCCAGTTATCGTATATCAGAGGAGGTATCCAAATCAAACAATGGCTCAACCAGGAGTCCAACCTGCTCCTAACGGTGCTACTTGGCTAGTCACCAATCCATCTCCTCTTGAGTTTGCTGATTATCACGATATGCCAAAGAATCCGGAGCATTTCTGCACCAAGTACCAAGTCCATGATCCGAATCGTTCTGCAGAGGATCACATTAAGATGTTTGAAGATCATTTGCGAAACCGACAAATTGCCTACGCAGATGTGGCTTGCAGACTGTTCCCGTATTCCTTGGGAGAAGAAGCACACTTTTGGTTTATACATTTGCCAGTTGGGTCCATCAGAACATGGGAGCAGATGAAGGAGGCTTTCATTGGGAAGTTTGGTATTCCTATCACCCCAGTGGAGCTTTTCCGTCAGTTCACGGAGGTGAGAAGACAAGACAAAGAACCTATTCATGCCTTCAATAACAGATTCCAAAAGGCTCTTACGAGGTTGCGTACTCCGTATATGGTTCCCGATGCAAGGGAAAATTACTATGCAGCCTTGGACCCATTGACTGCTATGTTCGTGAGGCAAGCTCATCCCATTCCAGCAGACATGAACCAAGCATATGCTAAGGCGGTTGAAGTAAGTCAGAATATGGGCCAAAACATAACTGGACCCTCTTTGTACACTGGCTTGGTCACCACAAATAATCAAATGCAGACTCTTGCTCCAGCATGGAATCAACAAGTTCCATCATTGAATCCAGTTCCGCAACCTGCATATCATGTTACGCCGCCATCTGATCAATTAGTTCTCCATCCTGGGGTACCCTTATCCCAGACTCCAGCTACACAGCCTGTCTATCTCCAGAACACGGTACCTGCAACAAGGACACAAGAGGAGAAAGACGAAATGAAAGAATTAGTAGAGCAAATGAAAAGGCTGTCATCTGAGGTAACTCACCTCAGAAATCAAAACAATCAAATGCAATCAATGAGAAAGAATTATCAGGCACATCCAGGTGCCAATCGAGGATATCACAATAATCCTCAACACCATCAGGATGCCCATCAAGGACATGGACACGACAACAGCCATGGGTATCGAAACAATAATCAAGGATATCAGAAGAGGTCCTGGAATACTGGACCTAACAATGGAGGAGTTCCATCACCGCTGGATAACCCGCCGCCTCCAGAAAATCGTCCCACGGACAGAGTATTTCTGGCAGAAGCTGCTATGTCAGGATGGTGTCGGCTTCATAACACAAGTCAACACTCAGAATTACAATGCCATGAGTTTCAAGTAGCGGCTGATATCTTCAAAGGAGAAGTGAAAAGCACGGAAGGTACTGAAAATCCTCCAACTACTGGATATGAGATTGTACCAGTGCAAAGATATGACCAGGCACTAATCATAGAAAGTGTCAATCTTGTGTCCGAACACCAGAACTACGCGCCACCGGAAGCTAATTATAGATTTCCACCAGCTTCGGCTAACGGTCCCGTGGAGGCGCCAGATACTCAAGTTTATGAGGAAGCTCAAGTTTATTCAGAGGCTCAAACGTATTCAGAAGTTCAAGGTACTTATTCAGAAGAGCCATATGACCAGGGTAACTACATTTTCCCACCTCTCAATAACAGTGTTTTGGTAGAAGGAAGTAGAGAGGTGCAAGCATTCCAGACTTCCGGAGGAGCAGCACCCAAGGTGTACCAGAGGACTTATCACCAGAAAGAGCCTTTGACGTCCTCTATTCCCCCGAACAATTTTACAACCCCGCCGAATCCAAACGCGAGCAATAATCCGAATTTGCCTAGGGATTCTCCGGAGTATAGACAGCAGAATGTGATGAACAGAAATGGACAACAGACTGTCCAGCAACAACCCATCCACGTGATGCAGCGTCCTCAAAAGGACAATCTTCCAAGAGATGACATGAAAAGATTAAGTTCCTACGTGCTAGAGGAAGTGAAGAAGATAAAGGTTAGTCTTCCCTTATATGAGTTGATGAAAATCTCTGAAGTTAGAGACACAATTTTGGGAAGTCTATATGAGACACCAGTTGCAAAGAGTACACCTCAAGAAGCACCCAGTTCATCAAGGAATCCTCCAGTCAACACACAGTCCCGTCCCGTACAGAGTACAAACATGGTAGAAGAAGTGTCGTATGCGCCGTTTAACGCTTGGGAGGCTCCACAGCAGTCGCAAGGTTTTGTGGGAGTAGTGCAAGGATCTTCAAGTGAACCTGAGAAGCCAAAGGCCGAAGATAAGAGAAGAGTTAGATTCAGTTTGCCCGCAGAACAAAGGCAAGAGCAGACACAGAAGGTCACCCGTGATAATCAAGTTTCACCATGGGATGAAAAGAATGAAAGAAAGAGCGTTGTATCCGAGGAAAAGAAGAAACCGGTTGTGTTCTATCAGGGGAAAGATGAGCCAGCCCCGTTCTTAGTATCAGTTAGAATCTTTGGGAAGTTATTACACAATTGTCTGATTGATTCCGGTGCTTCTAGCAACGTCATGCCATTGAAGGTGTGTCAAAGGTTGGGCATAGTCCCGTTGCATACCACAAAGAAGGTGACTCAACTAGACAAAACTGAAGTACCAGTGGTTGGGGAGTTAAATAATATTCATATGCAGTTGTCAGCTGATCCCCGAATCCAGAGCTGTATAGACATATCAGTGGTTGACATACCGGATGGGTACGGCATGTTACTAAGCAGAGACTGGGCAAGAAAATTAAATGGATACATTGCAACAGACTTCTCCCACATGTGGCTTCCATGGAAGGGAGTCCCAAATCAAATCAAGGTTGATAGTACACCGAGATTGAAGCTGATGATCACGGAATATGGAGAAGATAATGAGATCATGTTCGTACAAACTGATTTAGGCTCATATAGGCCTGTTAAGCAAGAAGTATTAATGCTACAAAGTTCAAGTGAGGGAAGATGTTTGGAAGATACCACGAGCTCCACCGAAGTGTTGATTGAAAGTGACTCAAGCGATAGTGAAGGTGGAGGAACCTTTGAGAATTTCAGGGACTTTGTCCTGAACAGTGTAAGACAAGAAACAGAGTTAGGGAAAGATGCTTCAATTAAAAATTTGCTGCTCCCCAACTGGTGCCGAATACACGAAGCATTTCATTCAGAAATCACTTGTGCCCTGTGCAAGGTGGCACTAGAACAAGTTGCGAGGCTTGTTCCCCGTACTCCATTACAAGAAGAACATCAAGAAGAAAAGGAGATTTTAATAGGACATCAAAAGATGAATGAAGAGAATAGTGTTGTGATAGGAGAAATTGTAAAAAATGATACCACTCAGTCAAAAGATGAAGAAAAGACTCCAGAGGTCTGCAATCAAGAAGAGACACGTGTTCAGTCTCCCAGCGCCCCTACAAATGATCAAATATGGACTTTAAGGTTTGATGGATCAAAGTCAAAGAAAGGAAACGGAGCAGGATTTGAATTGGTTAGCCCAACAGGAGAAGCTTATTTGGGTTCCTATAGGCTTCAGTTTTCATGCACCAACAACGTTGCTGAATATGAGTCCTTGATCCACGGATTACTCCTTGCAATTCAGAAGGGAGCCAAGATTGTACACGCTATTGGAGATTCTGACATTGTGGTCCGACAAGTAAGGAAGCAGTTCGCCTGCCATGACAAGAGATTGAGCCGTTATCGGAACAGAGTTTGGGACCTAATAGAAAGTTTTGATGCATTCAACATAAGGCAAGTATACAGATCTAAAAATACCGTTGCAAACTCTTTGGCACAAGCTGCCAGTTCTTTGGAACCACTGGCAATGGAGGGATTAAAGAAGTTCACAGTAGAGTTGGTTTCAACCCCGGCAATCCCTGATAACATAAAGAATTTTCAAGTGTTCGAAGACGACAAGCAGATTCTGGATTTTCTCACAAACTCAGGAGTGTTTGAAGCACAAATCATAGATGAGGAAGATACTGAAGAGGCTGAATATGATACAGAAGGGATATTGAATTTGAAGACTAATGTAATCCCAAAAGGAATGGTCGAGTTAGAAAGGCTATTTGATACTGACAGATTAAGCAGAAATCAAAGCACGCAAGGCAATGATTGTGAACCTGTCAATCTAGGAACAAGTGAACAAGTGAAGAATGTGTTCATTGGAAAGGTTTGCACACCCGAAGAAAAGGAAGGTATCTTAAAGGTTATGAAAGAGTTTCCAGAGGTGATAGCCTGGGGATATGAAGATTTAAAGACATATGATACATCACTGATTACACATACAATACCACTAAAGCCAGGCAGCAGGCCATTTAGGCAGAGGCAGAGGCCAGTGAATCCATTACTAGAACCATTGATTTATCAGGAAGTCAGGAAGCTCCTTTCAGCCAGAATTATTTTTCCAGTGAGGCACTCCACGTGGGTCGCCAACCTCGTGCCTGTCAGAAAGAAGAATGGAGAGATAAGATTATGCGTTGATTTCCGCAATTTGAATAGGGCCTCTGAGAAAGACAACTATCCCTTGCCTTCATTAGATGAAGTGTTGCAAATAGTGAATGGCTCACAAATGATGTCCTTTTTGGACGGATACTCGGGCTACAATCAAGTGATGGTTGAACATGAAGACAGATTGAAGACTGCGTTCACCACGAAATGGGGAACGTTTGCCTACAGAAGAATGCCTTTCGGCTTAATCAATGCAGGGGCCACTTTCCAACGAGCAATGGACATCGCTTTTCGAGACCTTGTCGGAAAGTGCATAATAATTTACATGGATGACTTGACGGTGTTCTCGAAGAAAAGAGGGGATCACGTTGAAGATTTAAGAAAGATATTTCAGAGATGCAGAAGATTTGGTGTTTCCCTCAATGCCAAGAAATGCATATTTGGCGTCACCGAAGGTAAACTGTTGGGTCACGTTATTTCAGAAAAGGGTATATCAATTGACCCTGAACGTATTGGAGCCATCTCAAGGATTGGTTTGCCGGGCACTCAAAGAGAGTTAAGGTCATTCTTCGGAAAGATCAATTTTGTCAGAAAGTTTATAACTGGATTTGCCGAGATAGTGAGGCCACTGAATGCAATGTTGAAGAAAGATGCAAAGGTTGAATGGACTCCACAGACTAGAAAGGCTTTTGATGAGATCAAGCAAGCTATAGTGGACGCTCCAGTGCTGGTCAGTCCAGACTACACAAAGCCTTTTTATTTGTATTCGTTTGCCTCAGAGCACACATGCGCCGCAGTACTAACTCAAAGAACTGAAGAAAAAGATGAGCATCCAATTGCTTTTATGAGCTCACCGTTGAAAGAAGCAGAGTTAAGATACCCAAGCATTGAGAAGCAAGCGTATGCTTTGGTGAAGGCCGTCAAGAAATTTAGACATTACATCTTGAGGAGCAAGATCCACGCGATTGTTCCAGACGCCACGGTGAAGATTTTATTGATGCAGAATGAGTTAGGAGAAAGAAGAGGAAAGTGGGTCGCCACTTTGCAAGAGTATGATATAGAGATACAGCCGATGAAGTTAGTCAGAGGACAAGCTCTGGCTCAGACTATTGCAATGGTTGGCCCAGAATTAGTTCAACAAGCTTATGTGGTAGAGGAGGTGTCTCCCGGAGAATGGTACGATGACACAGTATATTACTTGCTCAACCACAGATGCCCTCGTCATTTGAATCCAGTCCAGCGGAGGGCACTGAGAATGAGGAGCCAAAGATTTATGCTTCAGGGGTCAGTTCTCTATAGGAGGAACTATGAAGGAATTTATTTGAGATGTGTAGGAAAACAAGAAGCAAAACAGTTGATGGAACACTTCCATGAGAAATTTGGAACAGGACACGGAGGAAGTCTGGCCACAGCTCATCAGATCCTGAGAGCTGGTTATTATTGGCCCACGCTTTTTAAAGACACATATGAGCATGTGAAGGCTTGCCACATATGCCAGACAGCGGCTAATAGAGGAAGGCATCCCGCCATGCCTTTGCAGCCAGTGATTGAAGTGAGACCATTCGCAAAATGGGGTTTGGATTTTATTGGTATGATCAATCCGCCGTCATCAGGACAGCACAGATATATTTTGACAGCGACAGACTACTGCACTAAATGGACAGAGGCTCAAGCCTTGAAGCAATGCACGTCAGAGGTGGTTATCAGATTCCTTGAAGAAAATATTGTGACAAGATTCGGATGCCCCCACGTTTTGGTCAGTGACAATGGTTCAGCCTTCTCATCGCTGAAGTTTTCCAACTGGGCTTTTGAGTACGGAATTACATTGAGGTTTTCTTCCAATTACTATCCGCAAGGGAATGGACTAGCAGAGTCCACAAACAAGAATTTATTGAATGCCATTAAGAAGTTACTGGATAAAAATCCGAAAGAGTGGCACACACAGTTGAGGTTTGCTCTCTGGGCAGACAGGATAAGAACAAAGAGTTCCTTGGGAACGTCTCCATACCATTTGGTTTACGGACAGGATCCAGTTTTCCCAGTGCAGTTAAGGATCCCAACTCTCCAATTCATTCAAGAATACCTCGAGGGAGAAGATCAAGTTCAGACAAGATTGTCCCAGTTGATGCATCTAGAAGAGAAAAGAGATGAAGCTCTGGAGAATCTAACGAAACACCAGGCAGTGGTGAAGAGATGGTTTGATAAACAGGCAAAGATCAAGTCGTTCAGGATTTCTGACTTGGTTTTATATTGGGACAAGGCCCACGAGAAAAAGGGTGATCACGACAAGTTTGACAAGTTGTGGTTGGGCCCGTATCAGATTTCTGAAATCCTTGGGGATAATGCATTTAGATTGCGTACATTGACAGGGGAGGATGTCCCGTTGCCCGTCAACGGACAGTTCCTCAAGCATTATTTCCAGTCTTAGGTTCTCTCCGAGAGCCTGCTTTGTAAAATAGTTAGATTAGGGTTTGCTTTCCCGTTCGTTGCTTTCCGTTCGCTTTTCTGTTTTTCTTCCGTTTTGGTTTTGGTTTGTTGCCCTTTGGGTTTTTGGTTTGGCGTTTCCGTCCCTTGAGTTGTCCGCTCAAGTGGTTTTGGTTTGGAATGGGCAAGGATTTAGGGTTGTCCCGTTGTGATGGGGTGATGATGTTTTAACTTTTCACAACGTGGTTTCTTTCCACTGGAATTTGCATAAATTTTTGAAAAGAATTAAGGTTATTTTCCTCTTGTTATCATCCAGTTAGTGATCGAACTCGTCTCGGGAGGTTAATCCGTTATTGTGTCTCAACACACGAGTCTAAAGACCTTAAAAATCTTACCTATCTCCACTCTGAGTCATTTTGGTTTCTTGGGAAAGGTTTTGGCAGGTGAAGATCTTACATCTTGCTTCAGCGCCACTGCAATTCTCAAACCCATTGGAGGCTTCATTGCCTGCCAGCCAATTGAGGAATTGACGGAGAAATCAAGCGAAGAGAAGAAAATGTGCTGAAAAGAAAAATCTAAAAAAAAAAAGAAAAAGAAAAAAGAGAAAAATGAAAATGAAAGAAAATATCATGAAATATTGGTTTTGGGAGCATACGAGTAACTCCACCGGGGCTATGGACGCCCGGCCGGCAGTGGAGCAATATTCGTGAGAATTGTAGCGATAACCTCGTCGGGGCTATGGACGCCTGACTGGCAGCGAGGCAATGTCCAGGATGCTTTTGAAGTTAAGATATTTATATAACCTACTATGACCAATTCCGGAAGCCGACATGGTTCAGAGATGGAATGCATGCACACACTCACAAGGTTTTAGACGAAAGTGTTTTGATCCAATATCGGATTCTTCTCCCCTTTTGAGTAAGTGTCCTTTTCCGTATGATGGTTTGAGGAAGACTAATCTGAGTTCAATTCTTAAAGTGTTTTTTCAACACTTTCCCGTGGAGTCGCCAGATGTTGTGACCTTTTCACACATCGCCCCATTCAGATGGGGACCCCCTTATTTTTGCTCCGTTCCGGTCTTTTGGCTTGGGTTTTTCCTCGCTCTCTCGCTCTGTCTCTTTTCTGGTGTCTGTCTTTTCGGGGGGTTGTGTCGTCATTGAGCTTAAATGTGAAGATATTGGCCAATTCTAAAATTAGGGTTTTATCATTTTTGGGTCAAGTCAAGGTCAAGTAGGGCCAGTAAATTGAAAATTGAACTTAGCAATATTGTCGGTAGACATCCAGCAGGCTTCCAGCCAGTTTTCATTGAATTCCGAGATACTTACTATTTTTAGTAAGTCTGCAATTCCAGGCAGTCTGTCAGCATTTTGAGGTCAGTCATCACCACGACATTGAGGTACATGGTTGCTTGCATGCCAAATTTGAGCTGAAACAAACAACTTACTATTTTTAGCGGTCCGGCTTCCGGCACGAATTTCAGGGTTCAGATGCAAATTTTTTCTTTGCATGTCTGGATATTCCTTCTGGGTTTTTCGAGACCTTCGCAACGATATAACATGCAAGTCGAGGTGACCACTTTCAGGATTCAGCCTTCCGAGGCTATTTTTAGGGTTTGCATGTCGGGCTTTTCTTTGCATGTCAGGTGATTCCTGATGGGTTTTTCAAGAACTTCGCGATGGTGTGACATGCAAACGAGGATTCTCACTCAGTAAGGAACTTGCTATTTTACTTGAGTGTGTCGGCCACCAGCCCGATCAGTTCACGGTGTCAGCGATGCCGTGAAAGCGAGAGCAAAGCGAGGAGATCTTTTGATACCGTCACCGATTACAAATTAGGGTTTCCGGCGAGGAGCCTAAAAATAGGCATCAAAGTCAAAATCTTGAAAACCGATGCCAAACCATCGCTTGATCCCGGCATCCTTCAAGCTATTTCTTTGGTGAAATTTGAGTCAAGCGGGCACTTACTATTTATAGTAAGTCAGATTGGAAACATACTAAAAATAGTAAATCAGTTGCATGCGTCAGTGTCAGCCAGCAAGTCACGTGGTGAGGATCGCCTCATTCAAATTTCAACTCGATCGGAGCTTGGGAGCTATCAGAATCAAGAGCTTACTATTTTTAGTAAGCCACCCTCAGAAACAGGCTATAAATAGCAGGGTTACTAAAGGTGGCAATATCGACAAGTTGATAAAGTCAGGAGGAAGCTGTGTTTAAAATTTCAGGCCATTCTGAGCTTGGGAGGCGCGAATACGGAGAACTTACTATAAATAGCAGGGCACGATGCTGGCGAGGATGATAAAATTTTGTCTAAGTCTGGAGTCTCATCCAGCAGGCAAGGCAAAATGCGCCCAGATTGATGAAGAGGCATAAAAAATTTCAAGATGCAAGTTCATCCACCACACAGGGCCAAATGCGCCCAAGGCACAAGAAGTCAAACAGAAAGTCAACGAAATTTCATCCTGTCCAGGGGTCCAAATGCGCCCAAGGTGAAAGAGGGAAAGGTTAAAAAAATTCTAAGTATGAGAAATCCGCCTCAGGGGTCAAAATGCGCCCATCCTTCTCTCTCATCAAAATGCGCCCAAATCATGCAAGTCAGGACAAAAAACGGAAGTTGAAAAGTCACCTGAAGGTATAAGCAAGTTCGTCCTCCTCCTACAAGGAAATGCGCCCAAGCTTGAAGTGTAAAAGGTAATTAAAAATGGTAAACAAGGCGAAAATGTTACCAAGACATGGTGAAAGATGGTAAAAGGCTAGGCGTCATCCCTCTTCATGTGTAAATGCGCCCAAGGTAAGTATGATATGCGCCAAGGTGGCAAAGGAAAGGTGGTGGGCGTGATTTTTTTTTTAAATTCCCTCTTAAGGTGTGATGTGCGCCCAAGGTTATAAGTGTTAGAAAATATTTGAAGGCATTGAGGGAGTTATAAGGCGTGGAAAATATTTCAAAGTGTGAGGGGTGAAGTGTGCGCCTAGAGCAAGGGAGTTATAAGGTGTTGGAAAATTTTTCAAAGGCATTTCAAGACGTTGAAGAATAAAATGAAGTATGCTAAGCGCTCAGGGGAGGAAATAAAATATTTTCTAAGTGTTGAAAATTGGCCTAGGCGTTGGTTTTTTCTAAATGAATATTTTTCAAGTGTGAAGTGACGGGATAAAGATAAAATGAAGTAAGGCGTGCTTGATGAATATAAAATTTTCTAAGTGAAAGTTCCTCTCCACTGGCAATCAACAAAATATTTTCTAAGGCAAATTTTTCAAAAAAAAAATGCAAAGATGAGTTTAAAATATTTCCTAAGGCAAATTTATTTTCCTTGGAAAATACGCCTAGAGCTTCAAGTTGATGAAAAATTCCTCAGAACACGAGCAACTCTTCTCAGTGATAAATCCAGAGACAATGATACTTCAAGTTCTTCAAATTTTTCAAGAAGTCGGAGCAACACAGAGTGATCACGGGCGAAGAACGAGTTTAAATGATGGAAATGATATTTTTCTAAGGTTCAAAATTCGAAAAATTAAATGAACCCGTTCGTTGGGTACCCATGAATTCGAGACATTCTGACGAAAATTTGTTTCTGGGTACTGAACATTTGCGATGATGAATGGATTCCCAAATCTTTCAAGCTTCGCCGACACTTTTTCAGTAAGGAATTTGATCAGTGCTTAAGTTATGAATTTTCCTAAGGGAGAATTTTAAATTTTCTAAGGCAAATTCAAATAAATGAGTTTTCAGAGTGAACTTTCTTCGAACGATGAATACGAAGGGAATTGCCTAGATGATTGTGATTAAATTCTTCGAAGATGAATTTTCCAGAGTAGATGATGGAGTTAAAAATTTGAATTCAAGTAACGGAGCTCCGGCTGGTGAGTAAAATATGATGAAGTTAAATTAAATTTTTCGAAGAGGAATTCAAAACGCCAGTCAAAGTCAAGTTTCTAGAAGAATAATATTCCCGACGACTGGAGACAAGTGTCAGAAACATCAGAGAGCGAAAATTCGAATTCTTGAAGTGGAGTAGTGGAGTTTAATGGCACTGGCTAAAAATAACGTCTTCTAGAATTTGAATTCTAGCTATAAAATGGAGAAGTTTTTTCACTCATTTTCACAACTGGAAGTCGAACTTCCTCTGAGAGTGAAGCATTGCAGTGAGTTGCTGAGGCTTGAAAGAATTCGAAATTGTTGCTGAGAAGTTGAGTTTGCTGAAGAGGCGCACTTAGGAGTTGATTAAATTTATTGCTGAGAGGTGTTTTGGTTTGTTGGAGAAGACGTCTTAAGGCTTGAGGAAGGTACGCCATTGCTAACTAAGGAGGTGTTTGCTGCAACTTGAACTTGCTTGAAAAGGTACGGCTTTATCACTAAAATCTGATTTGCTTGAATTATAGAAGATTAAAAGGTACGCCATTGCTAAGGGCTTGGGAAGTACGACCTTGCTAGTGTTGGAGCTTGAAGTCTGATTTGATTTAAGTTCGGTCAAAATTGCCATTTGAAAAGGACGCCTTGTATTGAGTTGAAACATTGAGAACTTTGAAGTGCGAATTTGCTAACTTGCAAGATTGCTGATTGCTGATACAAAGACATAGAAATTAAAATTGTTGATTGCTGATACGAAGAAGTTTAAAAATTGCTGATTGCTGGTCATCAAGGTTCACTTAGAAATCTGTTCTAAGTGTTGGAATTCGAATTTATTCAAGAGAGGAGGCTGAGGTTTGCAAACACGAAGGATATTGCAGCTTCTAGTATTCAACTGCAGCCCCTATATCATGTCTTATTTTATTAAATCTGATCACTGATGAAAATTTATTATGTTGCAGATGGCTGAAGCGAGGACAACCGGAAAGGACAATGGTGCCTCCAGACAGGCTACGATCAAGAAGCTGAGCAAGACATTCATGACGGAGACGAAATTTATTTCAAAGTTGGGCAAAATTTGTGGAGACCTGAACACGGGCTGTCAGCACAGGAAGCGCATTCAAACGGTGTTAAAGGTTGGAAGTCATGGTCGGTCGCCGCTACAACATGTCGTCGAAGTGGGTTATATCGCATTCTTTGGTTTTCCGCCCGACTATTGATGTTCGAGTTGATTATGGAATTAAGCCAAAGCATTCACGAAAAGAACAGGGTCGATCAGTCACGAGAGATGGCCAAGTACTTGCCAATCTCACTCCGGCAGCCATTGGTGAAGCTTTTGGGATCCCGGTGCACAGAAACATGATCTACAAGTCCAGGGAGCGAGCGGAGCGTATGTATGCTTCTGCTTTTGAACGATGCATGGACACAATTAACACTCACTGGATGAGCACTCCGAGGCCGTCTCGTACGAAGTTGCCGAAGCAGATCATAGCAGAGGACTTGAAGCAGGAATATTGTGATCTCATCATGATGCTGAGCAGGGTAGGTGGTTGCCCTCAGTCTTATATTTTTGAGCCGTGGATGTTTTATTACATCAACCTGGTGTTAGAAGGAAAGGATTATGTCAATTGGGCTGAGATGATCAGCGATAACATACATGAGCAGCTCCTGAGTTTGCGGAGGACAAAGACATTTTACATGAGTTCCTATCTAATTTATATGTTGGCACGGATGACGAGGTACAGGGGGATTTCTTACAAAGAACCCATCGGTTGTGGCTCCCACCAGTTCAAAATCCATGAGGCGTGTACGCAGTTGCACCTTTCGAGCACAACCCATTACAAGCGTGTCAACGATGCATTCACCATGTACATCACGAGGCTGCTTCAGGAGAGGTTACAGTGCAGAATCTCTAGAAGTGCCCAGGAGCTGATTGAAAGGTATGGGTGCTGGTTTATACAGTTTCCAAGATTTTCATACATTAGGCTGCAAGGATTTTCTTCATACCCTTATAGGCTGCCTAAGTACCCAACCGATAAAATAATCATGCTAGAGATAGCTAGACAGTTGCTAGCTTTTGACAAAATCCAGAAGAAAAAGAAGAAAGGAGGGATAGAGTTTCCGGTTGTGATGGGCAACTCGGATGAGGTTTGTCCTTCGATGCAGGCATGTAGAGAAGCTGAAAGTGAGCTTCAATTTTATCATTTCTCATATCACACTAGTAGACAACACTATGACCCGCACCATAACATCAGCTGGGTGTTGTCAGAGGAATTCAAACACAAGGCCACCATTGAGGATTATTGGGCTGATGCAATTGATGAGATTGAAGTGAGAAAGAGAATGTTCTCTCGGTTGCCGATTACTCTGATCAGGGAGTGTGAGGTAGTTCCGGTTCCGGACCAGGTTAATGAGGACATGGATGTTGTTCATCCAGACTATGCAGCCGTTCGGGACACTCCACTTCCGCCTATTGATTGGTCAGAGCCCGAGGTTGCCGACCTTGATACTCTCTCTATCCCGGTTATGACATTCACCAGGGCATGGGTCGATAGGCGAGTGAGCAGATTGAAAGGTAGGTCAATTGCCTTGACCTACAACTTGATGGGAGATCACAAGACGCCCACCACAGGAAGGAAGAAACAGATCACAAGAGGACCAGAGTCCAGAAAGAAAGAAATAGTTCAGCCAGAACCTCCACGAGTTACAGTAGCAGTACCTTTGGAGACACGTTCTCCAAGCATACGAGGTGTCTTTATTTCTTGTCCGAGTTCGCGATGGGCCGGTACGGAGATACAGTGATATTGACCTCCACGGAGAGTCGATTGGCAGGCGCTAGCATTACTGTTAAGGAGTTGTCCGGCGGGATCAGCCGAGGGATGATGAGGGGACAATTACTGACCCTCAATTTCAACAGGAGATAGAGGCGGCCATGAATGATGATGATGATGATATAGTGTCAGGTGACACTCAGCCACTTGAGGGCGATGAGCCTCGCCAGAATGAGGAAGAAGTGGAACAGGTTAGAGAAGTCGAGGCTCAGGAGCAGCGGCCCTTTGATATACTATATGAGGTGCCCGATTGGCTTAGAGACAGAATGCGAAGGAGCCCGAGCGAGGAGATTGATCCAGCAGTTGAGATGGAAGAGTTTTTAAACCGGATCAGTGCTCCTCCGCCGAGGAAGAAGGCAAGAAAATTTTCGAAGATCTCCACTGATGAGGATGGCTCTCGTACCCTTCACGTTGCTGTCCCACGAGTCGAGTGTGATCGGAATGAAGCAGCTCCGGAAAACTATGTGGTCACCACTCTTGACTTGGGACGCCCTACTGGTGCACAGATTATTGAGGAGTGCGATAACTCCTTCCTTGCCCTTAAGGATAGATTATTCAAGAAAGAAGGAAAATACAAGAAGTTGAAACGAGAACACAAGGCGTTAGTTGGATATGTTCAGCAGTTGTCTCGTTCTCGAGGGCAGGATGTACCAGTAATAGAGCCTCCAGCAGATATTCCTAGAGAGTCGATCGGCCGGTAGGGATTGGGGAGGATGCTTGAGGCCCGGAACAAATGGAGTCCGCGAGGTTACCGTCTTGAGACGGAGAAATTTATGGAGGACCTTGCCTTTGCCTTTCAGCAGGCCTCGACTATTTTGACACGGATGGATGCGGTGGATCATGCTTGGGGCGATGCCTCTATCTATCAGAGTAAGGTGATCCAGCGTCTTGAGGCGTTGAGGCATGTGCCATTGCAGTTGCTGATTGATGGAGAGTCATCATTGGTGAATAGCCAGATATAGGAACGTTCGATTAGTATTGCCGGCTATCCGCGTGCTTCTTTGATAAACCTGGTTCGGCCGGGATTCCACAAGGCTATGGCCAATATCATAGATGGGTTAGTACCTTGAAATTACATCTTTGCTAAAATTTGAATCGAGGAGGAGATAAGTTTGATAATTTGAGGGGTTTCTTTGGTTCCCTTCTTACATGAGATCAAGACCAACCATTACAAGATGACTTTGAAAATCTTGCTACATTCTCCACTCGATCGAACACACTTGAGGACTGGTTAGGCATGGAAAATGCTTATGCAGACACGAGCACTCAGTTACAGTGTTAGAGTTTCAGTTAGATTGTGTTCCATCTATTTCGGTTGAGGAGGTTGAGGCCGTACTTAGCAGATTTGTTGAGTTGGCAGTCAGAGAGAAGGCTAATGGGAACACACTACTGGACGAGGATCTTCTAGAGGACTGAGCATTTATTACATTTGCTATTTTGGGAGTGAGTGGGAATATTTGATTCATTTAATGTACCACTCCCTATTCTGGCAGTTTTTAGGGTTAGGGCTGAGGTGGCACGATTCTGGCCACTCTATTGATTGTAACCCTAGCCGTCCTTTGGGACTTGGCTAGCTATAAAGGGGGAGTCCCCCTCATTTGTAATATATTAGGATTCAGAATCAGAGTAGACATTGAGAGAGCATTAGCCTTAGAGCTAGATAGTGTAGTAGTGTAGAGCATTTTTGCATAATTTGGAGAAGAGAGAAAGTTTTCCCTTTTGAAAACTTTTGAAGAGATTGTTGTGTAATACATTTTATGATAATAGATCTTTTCATTGATGGTGAAATTCGTCTTGTCATGAAATGCTAGCAAGGTTTCTTCTTCCTTTCGTATCCAAGTAGATTAAATTCATGCAAGTAGCTTACTTTGGTGTGTGGTATTTCATTGAGATAGCTTCATTTTATTCCATACCACTAGCGGCTTGTTGATGATAAGTCTGCCTTGCGTGGTCAACTGGACATCATCTTGTGTTTAACTTCGGTTATGGCTTACATACTTATATGCGTTGTTCTGATGGTGTACGTATGTTAAACTATAACTTGAATATCTTTTGCTATCCCCTTTGAAGATTGCACCGATTTTGCTGAGGCTGTCCGACGGGGGCTAGGTGAAATCTGGTTGAAGTCTATTGAGACGAAGCCCCACATACCTTGCATTTAGAATAGAGTACAAATTTCTTAGGCCCTTTCCCTTTTACTTTCCGCATACTTCTTGTTAGTTTTAGAAAGGATACACATTGCCAAATCATACACGTAAGAATCCCCTTCAAATTACATATCAACTGCTAACTGCGAGAAGTCTGAACAACTACGTAAGTCCCCTTGACATACCAGCAATATCACATCAAGCCAAACTGAGCCTATTCGCACTAAAGGAACCTTGGAGTTGAACGCACGAACTTTCTGGCAATCTTAGCGTGCGGAATACTTTGATCAAGAGAGAATAGAGCGTCCGTTGGGCAACTTTGTTCTGTGTTGGTGCGGTCTCAAAAACCACGTCAACAGAACTGGCGCTAGAAGGAGGGCCCTTCAAGGATTCTTCGTAGTGAAGCAGTCATTTTCAAATAAGAAGGGATTTCATTGAAAAGAACTTCATTGGAGAAAGAAATTATCATGAGTAAAGATGGTGCTACCGCATAGAGAAATATTCCCAGTGTTGCAGCCTACCTTGGGATTCAACGACGACCAGGAGGACATTCTTTCAGGGTTGAACAATCTTGCTTGGAAAACAAAGGAGAGCTACGCCCAGTACATGAGAACTTGCTTCGTGCTGGAGGAAGAAGAAGAAAAAGCCATTGAAATCCAAGTTGCAATTGAGAGGAATTTGCTCGATCAGAGACTACCACTCGCTCCTCTTCCTCGCCGACAGTGATCAACTACATCCTGGATCGCATTAGCTCATTCTCACCTGATAAGTTGAAAAGAATTCTGAGGTCCACGCCAAGCTCATCCAGAGACTTTGTGGAGTTAGAATTGCCTACTAGAACAAGGAAGAAGAAAGAAGTCCGTCCAAGCGAAGAAGTCGAGTCAAGTGAAGAAGTGTTATCAAACGAAGAAGCTCAGTCTAGTAAAGAAAGCGGAGAAAAGATTACAAGTTTATTCCGAACTCCACCAAGTGTTTCAAGGTTTGCTCAACCTAAAACCGTTCAAGTTACTACACCAGTGTTTGTTCAACAACCAGTTCAGGTTACCACAACCCCAGTTATCGTATATCAGAGGAGGTGTCCAAATCAAGCAATGGCTCAACCAGGAGTCCAACCTGCTCCTAACGGTGCTACTTGGCTAGTCACCAATCCATCTCCTCTTGAGTTTGCTGATTATCACGATATGCCAAAGAATCCGGAGCATTTCTGCACCAAGTACCAAGTCCATGATCCGAACCGTTCTGCAGAGGATCACATTAAGATGTTTGAAGATCATTTGCGAAACCGACAAATTGCCTACGCAGATGTAGCTTGCAGACTGTTCCCGTATTCCTTGGGAGAAGAAGCACACTTTTGGTTTATACATTTGCCAGTTGGGTCCATCAGAACATGGGAGCAGATGAAGGAGGCTTTCATTGGGAAGTTTGGTATTCCTATCACCCCAGTGGAGCTTTTCCGTCAGTTCACGGAGGTGAGAAGACAAGACAAAGAACCTATTCATGCCTTCAATAACAGATTCCAAAAGGCTCTTACAAGGTTGCGTACTCCGTATATGGTTCCCGATGCAAGGGAAAATTACTATGCAGCCTTAGACCCGTTGACTGCTATGTTCGTGAGGCAAGCTCATCCCATTCCGGCAGATATGAATCAAGCATATGCTAAGGCGGTTGAAGTAAGTCAGAATATGGGCCAAAACATAACTGGACCCTCTTTGTACACTGGCTTGGTCACCACAAATAATCAAATGCAGACTCCTGCTCCAGCATGGAATCAACAAGTTCCATCATTGAATCCAGTTCCGCAACCTGCATATCATGTTACGCCGCCATCTGATCAATTAGTTCTCCATCCTGGGGTACCCTTATCCCAGACTCCAGCTACACAGCCTGTCTATCTCCAGAACACGGTACCTGCAACAAGGACACAAGAGGAGAGAGACGAAATGAAAGAATTAGTAGAGCAAATGAAAAGGCTGTCATCTGAGGTAACTCACCTCAGAAATCAAAACAATCAAATGCAATCAATGATAAAGAATTATCAGGCACATCCAGGTGCCAATCGAGGATATTACAATAATCCTCAACACCATCAGGATGCCCATCAAGGACATGGACACGACAACAGCCATGGGTATCGAAACAATAATCAAGGATATCAGAAGAGGTCCTGGAATACTGGACCTAACAATGGAGGAGTTCCATCACCGCTGGATAACCCGCCGCCTCCAGAAAATCGTCCCACGGACAGAGTATTTCTGGCAGAAGCTGCTATGTCAGGATGGTGTCGGCTTCATAACACAAGTCAACACTCAGAATTACAATGCCATGAGTTTCAAGTAGCGGCTGATATCTTCAAAGGAGAAGTGAAAAGCACGGAAGGTACTGAAAATCCCCCGACTACTGGATATGAGATTGTACCAGTGCAAAGATATGACCAGGCACTAATCATAGAAAGTGTCAATCTTGTGTCCGAATACCAGAACTACGCGCCACCGGAAGCTAATTATAGATTTCCACCAGCTTCGGCTAACGGTCCCGTGGAGGCGCCAGATACTCAAGTTTATTCAGAGGCTCAAACGTATTCAGAAGTTCAAGGTACTTATTCAGAGGAGCCATATGACCAGGGTAACTACATTTTCCCACCTCTCAATAACAGTGTTTTGGTAGAAGGGAGTAGAGAGGTGCAAGCATTCCAGACTTCCGGAGGAGCAGCACCTAAGGTGTACCAGAGGACTTATCACCAGAAAGAGCCTTTGACGTCCTCTATTCCTCCGAATAACTTCGCAACCCCGCCGAATCCAAATGCGAGCAATAATCCGAATTTGCCTAGGGATTCTCCGGAATACAGACAACAGAATATGATGCAGAATAGAAATGGACAGCAAACTGTCCAGCAACAGCCAATCCACGTGATGCAACGTCCTCAAAAGGACAATCTTCCAAGAGATGACATGAAAAGATTAAGTTCTTACGTGCTAGAGGAAGTGAAGAAGATAAAGGTTAGTCTTCCCTTGTATGAGTTGATGAAAATCTCTGAGGTTAGAGATACAATTTTGGGAAGTCTATATGAGACACCGGTTGCAAAGAGTACACCTCAAGAAGCACCTAGTTCGTCAAGGAATCCCCCAGTAAATGTACAATCCCGTCCTGTGCAGAATGCAAACATGGTAGAAGAAGTGCCTTACGCGCCTTTTAACGCTTGGGAGGCTCCACAACAATCCCAAGGTTTTGTGGGAGTAGTGCAAGGATCTTCAAGTGAACCTGAGAAACCAAGGACCGAGGATAAGAGAAGAGTTAGATTCAGTTTGCCCACAGAGCAAAGGCAAGAACAGACACAGAAGGTCACTCGTGCTAATCAAGTTTCACCATGGGACGAAAAGAATGAAAGAAAGAGCATTGTACCCGAGGAAAAGAAGAAACCAGTTGTGTTCTATCAGGGGAAAGATGAGCCAGCCCCGTTCTTGGTATCAGTTAGAATCTTTGGGAAGTTATTACACAATTGTCTGATTGATTCCGGTGCTTCTAGCAACGTCATGCCATTGAAGGTGTGTCAAAGGTTAGGCATAGTCCCGTTGCATACCACAAAGAAGGTGACTCAACTAGACAAAACTGAAGTACCAGTGGTTGGGGAGTTAAATAATATTCATATGCAGTTGTCAGCTGATCCCCGAATCCAGAGCTGTATAGACATATCAGTGGTTGACATACCGGATGGGTACGGCATGTTACTAAGCAGAGACTGGGCAAGAAAATTAAATGGATACATTGCAACAGACTTCTCCCACATGTGGCTTCCATGGAAGGGAGTCCCAAATCAAATCAAGGTTGATAGTACACCGAGATTGAAGCTGATGATCACGGAATATGGAGAAGATAATGAGATCATGTTCGTACAAACTGATTTAGGCTCATATAGGCCTGTTAAGCAAGAAGTATTAATGCTACAAAGTTCAAGTGAGGGAAGATGTTTAGAAGATACCACGAGCTCCACCGAAGTGTTGATTGAAAGTGACTCGAGTGATAGTGAAGGTGGAGGAACCTTTGAGAATTTCAGGGACTTTGTCCTGAGCAGTGTAAGACAAGAAACAGAGTTAGGGAAAGATGCTTCAATTAAAAATTTGCTGCTCCCCAACTGGTGCCGAATACACGAAGCATTTCATTCAGAAATCACTTGTGCCCTGTGCAAGGTGGCACTAGAACAAGTTGCAAGGCTTGTTCCCCGTACTCCATTACAAGAAGAACATCAAGAAGAAAAAGAGATTTTAATAGGACATCAAAAGATGAATGAAGAGAATAGTGCTTTGATAGAAGAAATTGTAAAAGATGATCTCACTCAGTCAGAAGTTGAAGAAAAGACTCTGGAGATATGCAATCAAGAAGAAACGTGTGTTCAGTCTCCCAATACCCCTACAGAGAATCAAGTGTGGACTTTAAGGTTCGATGGATCAAAGTCGAAGAAGGGAAACGGAGCGGGATTTGAATTGGTTAGCCCAACAGGAGAAGCTTATTTGGGTTCCTATAGGCTCCAGTTTTCATGCACCAATAACGTTGCTGAATATGAGTCCTTGATCCACGGATTACTCCTTGCAATTCAGAAGGGGGCCAAGATTGTACACGCTATTGGAGATTCTGACATTGTGGTCCGACAAGTAAGGAAGCAGTTCGCCTGCCATGACAAGAGATTGAGCCGCTATCGGAACAGAGTCTGGGACCTGATAGAAAGTTTTGATGCATTCAACATAAAGCAAGTATACAGATCTAAAAATACCGTTGCAAACTCTTTGGCACAAGCTGCCAGTTCTTTGGAACCATTGGCAATGGAGGGATTAAAGAAGTTTACAGTAGAATTGGTTTCAACCCCGGCAATCCCTGATAACATAAAGAATTTTCAAGTGTTCGAAGACGACAAGCAGATTCTGGATTTTCTCACAAACTCAGGAGTGTTTGAAGCACAAATCATAGATGAGGAAGATACTGAAGAGGCTGAATATGATACAGAAGGGATATTGAATTTGAAGACTAATGTAATCCCAAAAGGAATGGTCGAGTTAGAAAGGCTATTTGATGCTGACAGATTAAGCAGAAATCAAAGCACGCAAGGCAATGATTGTGAACCTGTCAATCTAGGAACAAGTGAACAAGTGAAAAATGTGTTCATTGGAAAGGTTTGCACACCCGAAGAAAAGGAAGGTATCTTAAAGGTTATGAAAGAGTTTCCAGAGGTGATAGCCTGGGGATATGAAGATTTAAAGACATATGATACATCACTGATTACACATACAATACCACTAAAGCCAGGCAGCAGGCCATTTAGGCAGAGGCAGAGGCCAGTGAATCCATTGCTAGAACCATTGATTTATCAGGAAGTCAGGAAGCTCCTTTCAGCCAGAATTATTTTTCCAGTGAGGCACTCCACGTGGGTCGCCAATCTAGTTCCAGTAAGAAAGAAGAATGGAGAGATAAGATTATGCATAGATTTCCGCAATTTGAATAGGGCCTCTGAGAAAGACAACTATCCCTTGCCTTCATTAGATGAAGTGTTGCAAATAGTGAATGGTTCACAAATGATGTCCTTTTTGGACGGATACTCGGGCTACAATCAAGTGATGGTTGAACATGAAGACAGATTGAAGACTGCGTTCACCACGAAATGGGGAACGTTTGCCTACAGAAGAATGCCTTTCGGCTTAATCAATGCAGGGGCCACTTTCCAACGAGCAATGGACATCGCTTTTCGAGACCTTGTCGGAAAGTGCATAATAATTTACATCGATGACTTGACGGTGTTCTCGAAGAAAAGAGGGGATCACGTTGAAGATTTAAGAAAGATATTTCAGAGATGCAGAAGATTTGGTGTTTCCCTCAATGCCAAGAAATGCATATTTGGCGTCACCGAAGGTAAACTGTTGGGTCACGTTATTTCAGAAAAGGGTATATCAATTGACCCTGAACGTATTGGAGCCATCTCAAGAATTGGTTTGCCGGGCACTCAAAGAGAGTTAAGGTCATTCTTCGGAAAGATCAATTTTGTCAGAAAGTTTATAACTGGATTTGCCGAGATAGTGAGGCCACTGAATGCAATGTTGAAGAAAGATGCAAAGGTTGAATGGACTCCACAGACTAGAAAGGCTTTTGATGAGATCAAGCAAGCTATAGTGGACGCTCCAGTGCTGGTCAGTCCAGACTACACAAAGCCTTTTTATTTGTATTCGTTTGCCTCAGAGCACACATGCGCCGCAGTACTAACTCAA
>VDFB02249221.1:0-15122 GCA_007258455.2 Sequoia sempervirens
AGTGGCGGACCTGTCCCTACAGAGTGGTGGACTTGTCCTTACGGAGTGGCAGATTTGGGCTTTTGCACTTTCTTCCCAAGGTCGCCATTTCCACACGGTTTGTCTGATTAACTCCGTTCAAAGGCAGTTCTTCTTATTTTTTCGTGCTCTTTCCAACGATATATAACACTTGATACTTTTGAGAAGTTGGCTGGGGCACCTTTTTCTTCTCCGGTGGCGGACCTGTCCTACAGTGGCGGACCTATCCTAATGCAGTGGCGGACCTGTCCTAATGCAGTGGCAGATCTGTCCTAATGTAGTGGTGGACATGTCCTAATGCAGTGGTGGACTTGTCCTCCCGAAGGTAAAATTTCAAGTTTTTGCCGATTGTCTTTTGGTAAATTAGGCACATAGTTTAATTAAAGGGGGTCAATAAACCTTGTTTGGCATGCTTGTGGAAGGCTATTTGGCATATCCAATCCCCTTGCGCCATTTGGCGATCCTGGGTGACAAGAAATCATAGCTTTCCAAGTCCTTTGAGTCACCCCTTTTTCATTTTCTTAGTGGGACCTGCTTGGGGATTTCATCACCCCAAGGGACGATTCCAACCACGCGTACCGGCGGGGTATATAAAGGGGGGAGAGCGAAAGCTGTACCTCAATCCAACCACATTGTAATTGGCGAAGCGTTGGGATGACATGAAGAGTTGGTCTGAGCCTTTAGTATCTCGCTAAGGTTCCTGACTCACGCTTGTAATGGGTTGGTGTTCATGGTTTGGGCCTCACGTACCGTGCGTATATCGAGGACTCCTTAGCAACCATGTTCATCCTAGAGTAGAAGACTTTGTTGGCCATACCCACTTCTACTAAATCTTAGGGTTGTGTTGTCTGAATTGTCTTTCTCGTGCAAAACTATACATTTTCAGTCTAGCCAAATCTGTTTATTAGTGTTTGCTATATTTTCGGTCCTTTGCCTTACCCATCCATCAAAAAATCAAGTTTAAACTTATCCTCTGGCGGACCTGTCCCAGTGCAGTGGCGGACCTGTCCTAATTCAGTGGCGGACCTATCCCAGTGCAGTGCCAAACCTGTCCTAGTGCAGTGCCAAACCTGTCCTAGTGCAGTGCCAAACCTGTCGTTGTGTAGTGCCAAACCTGTCCTAGTGTAGTGCCAAACCTATCCTTTTGTAGTGCCAAACCTATCATAGTGCAGTGCCAAACCTGTCTTTCTGCAATGCCAAACCTGTCCTTGTGTAGTGCCAAACCTATCCTAGTGCAGTGCCAAACCTGTCCTAGTGCAGTGCCAAACCTTTCCTTCTGCAGTGTCAAACCAGTCTTTCTGCAATGCCAAACCTGTCCTTGTGTAGTGGCGGACCTGTCCTTGTGTAGTGGTGGACCTGTCCCCGTGCTGTGGCGGACCTATCCCTATGCTATGGCGGATCTGTCCTAGTGCAGTGGCGGACCTGTCCTTCTGCTCTTTCTTCCTAGGGCCGCCATTTCCACACCATTTATCCGATTGACTCCATTCAAAGGCAGTTCCTCTTGTCTTTTCGTGCTCTTTCTGATGATATGCACCACTTCATACTTTTGAGAAGTTGGTCGGGGCACCTTTTTTCTTCACCATCTACCTCCTCGAGGGGGATATACCCTACCACTCTCTTCGTTTACTCGTTTCGAGTAAACATTCATCCATTTAACATATCCTTTCATCATTCTGAACTCTCGTTCTGTCATTCTGATCATCCGTTTACTCGTTCCGAGTAAAATTTCATCCATTTCACACATCCTTTCATCATTCCGAACTCTCGTTCTATCATTCTGATCATCCGTTTACTCATTCCGAGTAAAATTTCATCCATTTCACACATCCTTTCATCATTCTGAACTCTCATTCTGTCATTCCAATCATCCGTTTACTCGTTCCGAGTAAAAGTTCATCCATTTCACACATCCTTTCATCATTTCAAAATCTCATTCTATCATTTTGATCATCCGTTTATTTGTTCCGAGTAAACATTCATACATTTCGCACCTCCTTTCATCATTCTGAACTCTCGTTATGTCGTTCTGATCATCCGTTTACTCGTTCTGCGTAATTGATCATCCATCCCGATCAACCATTTGGTCATTTTGAGTATTTGTTCATCCATTTCTATCATCCATTCCTCCAATCAAATCATCCAAATCCCCTGAACTTCGTCTCGGGTTATTATCCAAATTGACTGAAGTGTCTGATCTGATCATCATCATTAATATCCTCTTAGGGTTGTCATCCATCCTAAGTTAATCATCATCGTCAGCCCAATCAATCCATTTTCAATCTCAAAGTGGATTTGGTGCCCCAATCATCTCTTTGTCATTTAATCCGATCAATCAGCATCCTAAGTCACCTAGGGTAATCTCTGAACGGCATTTAAAGTCCCTTTCGTCATCCTATCTGATCCATCGGTCGATCTTATCAATCAATCATCGATCGATCTTATCCAATCCAATCCAATCACCTTCGACCCAATCAATCTACTTCCATCTCGAGGCGGATTCGGTGTCGTAATCATCCTTTGATAATCAAATCCGATCATCAAAATCAATCCCATCCAATCATCCAATCATCCTAATCTGAGTTTTAATCCAATCCCGATTCGAGCTTGTCCTAAATCCCGATTTGGGCTTTTGTCCATTTCCATCCAAAATCTTTCATCCATCTTCTTTATCCTTTCACCATCATGAATCCTTATCCTCCATCAATAGTGGTCAAGGGAAACCCTAATTACATCAACGATGATGATGAAAGTCTTGTTGACCAAGAGGTATACAACATAGATCCCCTTGACACCACATACAGCAGGCTTTCCACCCACATTCCAAAATCCAGTCACCCCATCGAAGTTACTTCCATCATGTCTCTACCTATGCCTCATCACACTCCTTATGCTACTCTCGACAAGGATGTCCATCATATCCATCATATCCTTCATCTACATCATCCTCTTATCCAACACCCCATCCCCCTTATCCTAGTCCGCCATCACAATACCCTCATCCTAATTCCTCATCCACATCCTCCTATCTCAATCCTTCATCCACATATACCCACTACCCCAATCTCCCATACCAATCTGCTCACCCTAATCCTACATTCGCACCTTCCTATTCTAATCCAACATCCACACCAACCTATCCTTATCCTAATCTGACATCTGCAGTTCCCTATCTCCATCCACCACCTCAATCTCCTCATCCTAATCCACCATCCCCATACCCTTACTACAATCCACCACCCGCCTCCTTGTGTCCTAATTCCCCATGCCCATATCCTTACCTTAATCCTCCATCCAGTCTTAATCTTCCATCTAATCCTAGCCCACCAATCCCTAGTCCTAATCCCCCACTCATCCATAAACCTTCATCCACTCCCATCTCGCCATCTTAGCCTAGCGTATTCAAGTTTCTCCAAGGACTTATAACAAAGGAGACAACTCCCACTCCACACATTGCAGTCGTGGAACCATGCCATCCCGACCCATCATCCATGGTCATTAGTGACAAGACCCTTCTCCATCCAACACCTATCATTGATGATGACATCACATCCTCGGAATCCACTGAGTCCCCATCTCCTACCATCACATCCTCTGAATCCATTGAGTCCCCATCTCCTACCATCACATCCTCTGAATCCACTGAGTCCCCATCTCCTACCATCACATCTACCAAATCCATTGAACACCCAATTTCGAGCCAAGTGAACCCATACCGAGGACACCCAAATCTAATCCACTTTCCACTTCCTGTATCCATTCCAAGAATATTTTAATCTCCATCCTTCCATCTTCCCCATTGAGTCCTCTATGACTCTATTATCATGCTTCCCCTGCATTAATTTTATGAGTCATGCTAAGAGTTCATCCAAAGCATGCCAACATATTCCTCCTCCCTATCAAGATCCTGGTCATCCATCTAGTTCACTGCGAAGATCACAGCCCCATCCATTCCATCTCATGATCCTCTTGACATTCAAGATTCTACCACTCCATCTCCATCTCCATTGCATGAACCTGCTACCACAAAATCAGATCCTATCATATCCCCTACTCCCTCTCCTGATACCACCCATCCAAGTGTTGTTATCCCATCATCGCCTAAAAATGCTATCCCCACACCGCTTGCATATCCCCTTGGTACTCTCACATTCTTCCATGGTGGCCTCCTTGTAGAAGAAAAACACAAAGTATATACCACCCATTATCCTCCACCTAATAATGGACTTGCATCATGTTTTCGTAATAACAAAATCCTATCAAGGATCAATGCTCAAGAACATGAACTATCAAGGTTCCAGCTTTCTCACGCAGCAGAAGGTATTTTAGAGCCCATCCAAGTCAAAGAACACTGCATGCGTGGTCTTGGATCTATTCCCAAGACTCACAATCTAAAGATGTTGGGTACAAACTTCTAGACGCCCAACGAGCCTCCAAAGAACTGTCTCGCCTATCAAGCTCGCTGGGGACCATCATATGCCATCCTCCTCCCTTCATCGTATCACCAAAACAAACCATCCATATTCCTCCTTCATCCCGCCCCGGCCCATCGGTCCCATCCCTCCATCCACCATCTCCCGTCCTTCATCTACTCTATCCATCTTGGGTCCGTATATCCCAAGATCACCTCCTCCATCTCATCCTTTCACCCATCCAATACCTATACATGTCATCCATCATAAACATCCCTCTCACATATCCCATAATCAGGATCAACAAAGGCACATACCTAAACATCCCCCATCTACACGTAATCCCCATACTCCTACCTCCATTGCTCCACATCATCCATCCCCTCACACCCATCCCATCTCTAGTATAAGCACTTTGGATGCCAGAGGAAAAATGCATCAATCTAAACACCCACATGAATCTAAAGCTTCCCATGTCCCCTCTAAAAGACATGGTAATGAAAAGAAAAATCCAATCCACAATCAAAATCAAATCTATAGCTCGCAAAGAGCCAGCAAAGCAAAGATCAAAACCATGTGGATCCCAAAGAAAAAAGATGTAATGCCATCAAATGAAAAATATGTAAGAACATCCAAAGTTGCTAATCCAAAAGCTAATTATAGATCCCTTTCACCTCCTAAATCTATTTTGGGTCCCTATGTCCCGAAATTCGCTATTCCATCTCCTCCATTATCCCCACATTCTCCATCCATTAGTCCCCTTATCTTTTCACATTCGTCACCACATGTGCCAATGTTGGTCCTGAACTCATCTCCCCATCACGTATCCACCCCATCATTCTATCCATACCATTTTCAACATCCCACCCATTATCCCCTGTATCTTCCCCATCAGATCCCTCTCATTCATCCTCTAGCATAATCCATTTATCCTAAGGTTGTACCAACATCCAATAGTCGGTTCGAACATGAGCTCTTAATACCTGATATAGAACTTGATGCTTGAGTGCTTCATCCATATCCTTATCGCATGTCTTCTAAATCCACTTATTTGCCTCCCTATCCTTATCCATCTCCTTTCGCATGCTATCCAAAAAGTCAAAAAAATCCAAAAAAATTAAAAAATTAAAAAATTAAAAAAAAAATAGTAAAGAGAAATAATTCATCCAATGGTGAAAACTTGGAAAATAGGCACCTTGGATAAGTACCATGATGAAAACCTGGCAAACGGGCGTCATGCGTAAATCCCCATCTGCACTTGGGGGTAATTTCCTGATTTACATTCCCTCCATCCGCTATGGTTCCTGCTACGCTTTCAGCTATGCACCCATCTTATTGCTATACATCATTTTCGTCCATCCCCTCCATCCTATCGAGCTTACACATCCTTCTTGGCATATCTCATTTATCCCAATCCTTCCATCCTCCTTGTGATCTTGATAACAATGGGGCAAACATATAAAGATGCTTTGGACACCTCTTGACATACATTCCCCTCATCCGTAGACTATCCCAACTATCATTCACCCTCCCTTATCCATGCATCCTATCTTCATCCATCTCACTCCTTTATTTTCCTATCCTTCTCTATTGCATCCTTCATGCCTCTTCGCACATGACATATCTAGAGTAGGGGCATCTATCTTCCTTTGTGATACAGTCCTTGGAGACATCATTCATTCCATCAAATCACTCCCTTCCATTTCCCTATCCTTATCTCCTTATCGATATATCCATCTCCCCATCCTTATCTTTTATCCCTCTAAACAATCCTTATATCCATCTTCCCATCCCTATCTTCCTATCCTTCCATTATGGCATCCATTCTTATCTATCCATCTGGTCACCCTTTCCTCATCCAAATCCTTATCCCTCTATCCAATCCACCCAAACAATCCTTTTCCTCCCCCATCCTCTACCCTCATCTCATCTCATAATCCCTTATCATTGGCTACTCCCCATACAATCCAACATCATCTATCTTATCATTTCATCATTCATCTATATGGCATGAATAACTATCCCATCCTTGAGTTTTGTCTAGTCACTATCCTCCAATCCAATCCAATAGGTTTATCTTGTCCCATCGTGTCGGTCCAATCATTTTATCCCCTTATCTAAGGTTATCTCATCATCTTTCATCCATCACTTGTGTTTGGCCTGCTGTCGAACTACGTTGCCCCTGCGCTTTCACGTAGGCAAGGTCGATCTTTTGATCCACCCCCGGGGTTCCATCCATCATCAATCTATATTGTCCACTTTTCTCCTGTTCTCCATCCTATCTTGGTCATCCATCGAAATCTCCATCATGGTCTGTCGTCAGCCTTTTGTCGAACTACGAGGGCTCTGCGCTTCAACGTAGGCAAGGCTAATCTTTGATCGGCCCCCGAGCCCCTAGGTCGCTAGGATGTGTTAGTCTCCTATCTTGTGTCAGTCTTGTGTCATGTCTCTTGTGTCACGTCATCAAGCTATGCCCTTATCTAGCTAGATCTTAACAAATGAAATTCACTTGTATCATCAAATCCAATCAGTTCTGAATATCCTACGTCATATCAATCTTTTAATTTAGTATCCATCATCGGTTTCAACAGGATGCATCCTTCCTAACAGACCTCGTCAATCCCATCCATCCTCTTGATTGATCCTATGGCAAAGGACATTTGAAATTGATTGCGATCTTTTGATGATTTTGGCTTTTGTTTATCATTTGAGCTCCCTATCATCACTTGTCATGATCGCCTTGATACATCATATCATGGTGTGCTTTGACTAGTCAACATAGGGGTGTATCTTGATCTTTTCTATCTTCTCGGTTGTCCCACGTAGTACCCACCAAGATCCCTGAGGTCTTGTGTTACGCTGGGGCATCCTTGTGTGCTTGTGGTTATCCCAATACCTGGCCCAACCAAGGTCACCATGACTTTGGGGTGTTGGGATAGCCTTCTTGTTTGTTATGTTTGTTTTATGCATTAGACACTAATCCGCCTTGGTTATTCATACCTTGGCGTCTCGTGTCTTCTGCTATAGCAAAAATCAGTGCTCCGACGATGAAAAATTGCATTTAGATTTCATTTCAACTCTCATCCTCAAATCCCCCCCATCCATTCATCCTTTATCACACTCCCCTCCCAATCTTCCATCGCATTGCATCATCTTCTTCAACTCCCCTTGTGTCATCTCATCCATTTCGAGAGCCCACCCATGTTCTCTTGAACCCGCATGTCCTCTCAAGGGGGCATCCTTCATCCCTAACTTTCATCTTTACCCCCACCATCTTCCTTCCTAGTCACTTCTTTGAATGACTGGGGCATCTTTTCCAATCTAACCATCTTCTTCCAGGTTCTATGTTTTAATATTCTTTGAAATGATGCTACTTCATAACACCATCTCAAAGAGGGGCAAAATGTAGATGTCTAAATTTGGACACTTAATTTATCCAAATTCATCCCCTTTCATCTTAGTTTCGTTAATTAAGTAATACTACTATTATTTAATTAATAGCTTTAATTCTGCCAAATCCCTAAGGTATTTAATCAATAATACCTTATCTCTTTAATCCTCATTCCATCAATTGAATTAAATAAATATTTTATTTATTTAATTTCCTTCATGTCATATCCTCCATCATTTTTATCTTATCTTAATCAATCTTCTAATCTCATCATTAGGATGTGCACATGCCTAATCCTTGATTGGGATGTGTCACATCCTCCAACTTTTGCAAGTTGGCCTCTAATCTCTTTTAGCCACCTAACCATCCTCTAATCCTTCACTAACTAGCTTAATCAACCTCTCAAGGAATTTTTAATTCCTTTTATCCTTCCAAGGAATATTAAATTCCTTTTCTCTTCCCCATGTCCTTTATGACATGTGTCCTTGGTCAACCCTATTAAAGACTTTTTCCTTTTGGGCAAGGCATCTCCCTTCCCCATGTGAATTTTTAATTCACTTTTTAATCCCCCAATGCATTTAAGAAATTTTAAATTCCTTCCCTCTTCCCCATGAGAATATTTGAGGAATTTTTAATTCCCCACTTGTCCTCTCACCCACATGGGGACAAGTACCTCCTTTATGAGGAGATCTTGTCCAATCCCAAGGTACTTTGTACCCCTCTCCATGTCATGTCCTTCTCCTTCCACCTCATGTCCACTTCACCTTTTAGGGCTAAATCACATGCCATATGTCAATATGTGAGGGCTTGTGAGTTCTCAACTCACCTTGGCCCTACATCTTGATATTTGGTGGCTCAATCTTGACCGTCCATTTCCCCTAGGATTTTCCAAAAATCCTATAAATACCCCCTCTTTTCTCCCATTTTGAGATCATTTGTGCTAGCCAAACTCTTGCAGTTTTGTTTCTCAACCAACACTTAGCTATTTTCATGTTTCCAAGCATCATTTGCATCTCACATCTCACATCTTGTGCCATCCAAGGAGCATACACGTCAAAGATCGAAGGGCCAACCAAAGGATCGACTCAGCATGAATATAAGGTTCTATTTCATTGTTTTGTCTTGCATTGTTCCAACTTAGGCTATCTTGAGGTGTAGGTTGTTTTAGTTGTTTGTTGCACTCTTTTAGCATTGCTTGTAATGCTCACATTGACCTATCCACCGACTAGCGAATGCTAATTGTATGTCAACATATAGAAAGCACACACATGAGTGGGACAAAAACTAGTAGAGTTTGGGAGGTATAAAAGCAGGTGGCATATGGTACAAAAGATAGTGCAAACAAAAGGACAGAGTTGGTTATTCAAAAAAATTCCAGTGTATCAGTTCATGTCCATGTTTGTTGAGAATCTAGTGTATGGTATACAGAGGCATACCCACTTAGAACCCGATAATTTTGGACATGCAATTCCAAGCTATCTGGAACACCTTTCCACTTGGCGGCATAGTATTAATTAGTTGACTTTTACCCGAAGCGCACTCTGACCACAACATGAGGTGCGATCATGGTATTACAACTCCACATAGGTTTGATATTTGTGCACATAGCATTCATACATGCAACTGATAGTACAGAGGATGAAAGGAAGGTATTGAGGGAGTATCACTTTTATATTAGTGATGATCGCACACATTCTCCAGAGTTCGTGCAAGGTTGCTTCCAGATGTTCTACAACCATTTGGCTCATAGGGGCATATCATACAATTGACATATAATATGGTCAGACAACTGTGCAGCACAGTTCAAGAATGCGCGCATGTTCTACTGGTTGTGCAGGATGCATCTCAGTACACGTGTTCAACATATGTGGAACTTTTGTGAAGCTGGACATGGAAAGGGGGAGCATGACGGTGCAGGAGCATGCGTGAAAAGAGCATTAGCACGAGAAGAGTTAAAATACCAAGACAGTGCACAGTTGACAGATGCAAGATCAATCGTCCAGTGGTGTAATTCTTTGATGGGTCCAGGTAATGAAGGTACGTCTTCAGTTCATAGATTTTTTTGGTTGATGGATGATACTAACATTGCACCATATGAGGATTATTGTACACTAACAGGATCGAGTGAGTTGCACTCTTTCCTTAGCTCAAATGCGGGTTCATGGAGTATCGATACACATAAGATGGCATGCTTTTTTTCTTCATGTACAATGCAAGCTTTAGGTGATTGTGAGTCGAGGGGAGTGGAGTTGACAAATGGTTGACAAGTTATCTTAGCCCACTTCACGCGTGTAAAGCCCTCAATGGCATTGGAACTAACATAGATGGGGCTCGTCGGTGGAGCTTTGACCATGTATGAAATCTAAGTTCCAACCAGGTAATATATCTACTTGCTTAGTATTTGAAATTCCATATTGTTTATCTTACATTTATCTTTGTATTCATAATGTTGACTAATTTCAATAGATATGCACATATAAATGGGGCATGTTTATGCGATTATTGCGGATAGAAGACGAAGAGAGTCTGAGACTATTACTTGTGTCGTTGTGTTGAGGAAAAAATTGACCCCAATTGTAGATGGAGAAAAAATTGAATACCCTACAGGCTCAGTTGTTGTTACTGGAACGTGGTTGAGAAGGTACCCACATAAGAGTGTTAAACATTAGTTGTTTGAGGAATTTGACACACATCATAAGATTCTTCATTACTCAAACCTTGTCGTGGCATCCAATGTTTGTTTGACCAAATATAGGGTAGACCTTTGAACAAGACCTTGTGGAAGGTCTGTGAGTCTGACCATGAGGCAATACTTGACACAATAAAGACTAGAGCATACTCAAATGGTTCATTGGATTAATTTGTAAGTATATATGCACAATTGTTCTTGATAATTTATACTTGATGGTAAATTTGTTAGTAAGTCTCATTTTTATGTTAATAATGACTATTTAATGTCTTGATGATGTAATAAGGTTTTTGAGTCCCATTTGAATGGATTTTGGGTCTTAAATGATAAAGTCAAAATTGCTTCAAAAATGCAATGTTGTCATAGATTAATTTGTGTAACTCATCATTTAAGTTGTCGATCCCTTAACCAATGGCTCCTCTTTCAAAAAATAGTTGAGGGTCATTGGAAATGATAAAAGTTTATAGACCTCCTTTTGGTTAAGAGGCGAGAGAAGGTTGATTGGAAGTTTAAACATTGAATATTAAAAAAACTCTATTTTTCTTGATTTTCCAACAGTTTTGACTACTCCTTCAATTGGTACGACCTACAGCAGCATTGTAAAACCCTATAATGAATATGGTTTGATAGAGGGTAGAGAATGATTTCTTTTGGTGGTGATTTGAATTGATTTCATTAAGTATTAAGAAATTTACTTCAATTTTAGTGAAAGAGGGTCTGAAACCCTACCAAACAAGGGTTTGGTCACCAAAATGGTCATAATTCCCATTTCCACCGTGGTAAAAATGTAAAACTTGGTATAATGTTAGGTTTAGGGCCCTTCTTCTTGTTCAAATTTTTTTTAGAGTGAAATATGGAGGTTTTCAAAAGTTATTTGATGCCCTAGGTCAGTTTTTCCCTTGTAAATGCATGAAAATGGTCTTTAAAATGCACTTTTCATAATTTTTTGAGTATTTGTGCAATACTAATGAATGAAAAGCATGGAATAGGTCTTGGGGAACCTGTTAGAATATTTTAAAGGAATTATGGGTATTTGGGTGTGCCTTGAAAGGTTGAACACTTCCTTATGCAGGCCTAGTTAAGCCTCGTTTATGGCTTGTAAGTCAATCTTTTGATACATTTATGGCGGGTGTTTGATCCTATGCTTTTAGAAACTTGTGGAGGATATTTATAGGAGTCTAAAAGAATGTTTCATTTTCTATTTAATTCCTTTAATCAGTTTTTATTTTGAGTATCCTATTGGTGAATGTTGCAAAGTTACATGGGCCTGTGTAGGAGCGATGGAAGAATGGATGTTTTTGGGTACAAGGTCTATTTGTTTTGTCATTTTCTATTGTGTGAAGAGTTTTTACATCATCCCCAAGTCATGTTGAAATGTTTGATTGTGTGATTCAAGTTGAGTGATCAAGTTGCATTGTTGAGTGATCAATTCAATCAAAAACAACAATGGTAAAGTCTGCCCTTTCAAGGTTTTATGAAGGGAAAGAGAGTCCAAATTGTAAGGGAAACAAGAATTTGTTAAATGAATGTCAAGTTGAGTGTGGATTGAGATTTTCTTCCTTTGCTGCGCATCACATTAAAACTAGTTTGGAACACATCTCAAATTGAAGCGTGGGTCCTTTTAAAGTCATCTATTTCAAATTAGGACATTAGGTCCTTTCAAGGTGGAACACATCTCAAATTGGACAGTAAGACTAGTGATCTTGCCATTATCATCTATTTGAGTTTAAGTCCTTGGAACACCTCCTCTAAACTCTATATCCTTGCATTCAATGGTGTGCTTCAAATTGTGTTTGTATGATGCCTTGAGTTGTCATAAAGGTTTCTTAATAGGTCTTTGAAACCCTTGCTCTCTAACATTTTTTCTGTCATTGTTGTCATGCTTAAAATCTTCCTTCAAATTCCTTCAAGGTGTTTAGGAAATGATGATTTAATAATTGAAAAGTGAAAGAAGATTCGCATAGCGTTGTTTAGAACATGGTTGAGATTACTTCATTGCTTTCAAGCCTTGAAGGTTTTGTTTTGAGTCCCCATATCCTCTACGCTCATAGTGGGGTCAACAGTAGCACCTAAAAATTAGTTAGCAAGAGAGTTGGAGGAGTTGAGGGAAACCTTGGAAAGGGAGAGAAGGGAAAGAAGAGAACAAGAAGCAGCAAGAGAGCAGGCTAAAGCAAGGGAAGATAGGCAATGGAGAAGGGAGAGAGAAGCTATGCAGGCTAGGATCAATAGCCTTGAGAGAAATAGGCGAGGAGAACAAGGAGAACAAGAAGACAATGATGAAGAAGAAGAGTGATAGGGACGGGGTTGGAGGAATCAATCACAGATTCCTACTCTAGGTCTTGCTTGCAAGACCTCCTTGGTGTTTTGTTTCACCACCTTAACCTATAGGACCCTTCTCAAGTTTAGGTACCCCTGTCTATCTAGCCAACCCCACTTCTATCATAATTCCATCTACCAAGTTAACCTTGGTGCAATGCTTCAACTCTTCCTTAGCCCTTAATCTACCCTAAAGGCTAATTTATCGTCAACACTCCACTAGTTCTTGCAGGGGTGTAGAGATGTCTTCAATGGCTTCAAACCAACCTCCTAGGGTTCTTGAAGGTTCACCAAAACTCCACCTTTTCATCGCTTTCACCAAACCCTCATCTTGGGTTAAGAAGGCTACTAGTCCATGACCCCCAATTACGTCTCCATCACCAAAACAACTGGTTATTACTCAAACATTTCAAAATACCATCTCAATCTTTCTTTGAGGTCCTTGTCCCATATGAAAACCTCTCAAATATTTTTGAGGTCCTAAGATTTAACTGTCCGTACAATGCTTAAACTTGAAAATGGTCATTTCCTAGGGTTTTAAGCCATTTTCTGGTTGTTTTCAAATTGTCAACTTGTTCTCACATCAATTGAACTGATGGAGCTTTATCCTTCATGTGGCAACTAGGTAAGACACTTTCCTACCTCCTCCAAAAATCAATTTATCAAGAACTAGTCACCCCTGCAAGTTCTGTGCTCTACACTTCTTGTCTTCCCTAGCCAGACTCTTCCTGGCTCGCCTAGGGCAAGACTTTGCCAACAGCTCCTGTGTTCACACAAACCCTAAATCTTACCATATTTACACACATGGAGTCTAGTCACTATTCCCAAAGGGCCGTACAATTTGTACGGTGAGAAAGTGATCTAAACCTCCATTTTCTCAAGACTGCCTGGTTCAGACCAGCAACAGTGTGGAATCTAACTTATTTACAAAAAGTGCTTGAAAATGAATAAAACAACTATCTAATGACACGCAAAGCTTTTAGAAACACCACTCTACATCCTACACAGGTTTTGATGCTATATCAATCCATTGAAGCTTCAAGTACCCTAGGAATGGTTGGTTTGAAGCCATTAAAGACATTCCCACACCCCTGCAAGAACGAATGGAGAGTTGAGGATAGGTTAGCCTTTAGGATTGATTAAGGGCTAAGGAAGAGTTGGAGAATTGCACCAAGGTTAGCTTGGTAGATGGAATTGTTATAGAAGTGGGGTTGGCCAGACGAAGCAGGGGTACCTAAATTTGAGAAGGGTCCTATAGGTTAAGGTGGAAAGCCAAAACACCAAGGAGGTCTTGCAAGCAACACCTAGAGCAGGAATCTGTGATTGATTCCTCCAACCCCCTCCCTATCAAAAAAACAAGAATACCACTTTCTTTAACTAATCTCCTCCCTTCTTCCAAAGTATTGATCCTATAATGTATTGATCCTATAAAGATTCATTTTGGTTTGCATGTTACACCCGATTTAGTGTTTTAGCACTTAGAAGCAAATTTGGTCGTCTAGTGCAAGCAATTTTCATTCTGCAACTCATGCAACCAAATGGACTATTCCAATGTGTTCAAATAGGCATGTTTACGCTATGAATGGTCCTCTTTCACACCCAAACACACGGAATCACTCCGAGCTACGTTCAACCGGATCGATCCCTTAAGGGTCCAAAGGGCAAAATAGCTGCAAACTTCAACATGAGGTTACTCAGACACCATGATGCTTAGAAACTTCTTGTCTGATCCTATGGGATCAAATTGGGCCCCTCTACAATAACCTCTCTCGGTTTTGGTTATCTTGAAGTGGTTTTCCTGTGGTGTCCAATTTTCAGTTGATGGAAAAAGTGTCAAATGGAAGCAGTGGAAAGTTGCAAGGTGGTACAATTTTCGTTCTGCAACTCATGTGACCAAATGGACTGTTTCAACATGTTCAAATAGGTATATTTATGCTAGTAATGGTCCTCTTTCGCACCCAAACATGCGGAATCGCTCCAAGCTACGTTCAACTGGATCGATCCCTTAAGGGTCTAAAGGGAAAAATGGCTGCAAATTTCAGCACGAGGTTACTTGGACACCATGACACTTAGAAACTTTTTGTCTAATCATGTGGGATCACATTGCGCCCCTCTACAATAACCTCTCTCGGTTTTTGTTATCTCGTAGTGGTTTTCCGGTGGTGTCCAGTTTTCAGTTGATGGAAAAAGTGTCAAATGGAAGTAGTGGAAAGTTGCAAGGTGGTGCAATTTTCGTTCTACAACTTGTGTGACCAAAATGACTGTTCCAACGCGTTCAAATAGGCATGTTTACACTAGG
>VDFB02249223.1:0-11421 GCA_007258455.2 Sequoia sempervirens
CTAAAAGAATAGAGACCATATGTAAACAAGAAACCAAAAATCTTCCTCACAAAGCAATTCAGATTATAAGAGGAAAGAAATGTACTCATTATGATGAGGCTGTCTTCTAAATAATGTACTTTCTTTTTTATCTCTATATATATTTTTTAAGACATAATTTGATTTGATAGTTGCTAACAAAAAGAAATATAAACACTAACAATTTATTATAGAAGAAATGTTTTGTTTTTTTTTTTTTTTTGTAATGCACGGGTGTCCCCCAATTCAGTCGAGCGTTTCTTTTACAAGGCAAGTTGAGGCGAGACAAGTCCCCTAGGGATGCATGCAATAGCCTGCAAACCACATGCATCGGGTAAGCCCAAGCCTTAGAGTCGAACCCAAAACCAATGGGGAGCAAACCCACTGCCTAAGCCAACTCCATTACCCGTGCAGGCAAAAAGAAAGTATTTTTTAAATGGGGTGTTATGAGAAATAATTTTGTGAAGTACCTATCATTTTTTACTTGTGTATATAATGAGTTTTGTTTTTCCAACCAACTTGCACTATTAAATTGACACTAAAACTAAGGATCAAAGAGCCTAAAGCTTTCATTGAAGACTCTATTCTCTAGTTCGTGCTTTTTTTTAGAAAAATGCAATTATTGCCAACTCATACTAATACTTTGGAAAAATTGATAGGGCCAATTTTTGTGTCAATCTTGTTGAAATGTATTTCCAAGAACTTGTTAGAATGATTATCTAATTGTGCATTTGTTGTTTGTGATTAGATTTATCTTGCCTAGTATCTCACACTAACAAATTACATTGTTGATGATATATGAATTTGAAAATATTTTGCTAATCTTTATGATTAATTTTCCTACAATTATTCTATGCTTGTGTAAGCTTTGTTGCAATAGTTTCATGTTTTTTCTGAGTTTTCTTTTAGTTGTAATAATTTTCTTGTTAATTGATTCATCTTGAGTGTTCTAATGAATTTTGATGGCGAATATATCTTTCAACTATCTTATAGATTTGTCTTCTGAGTTGTGCCTATTTATTCTAAAGAATATTTGTTGGTTTGTCTTTGACTTGTAAATAATCAATAACATTTTTTTCAAGAATGACAAATTTATAAATTCAATATAAATCATGGTAAAATTTGGTTATGCTAGTATGTTTTTACAATTGTATCTTTATTGCATTCTTGATAATTGATAATATTCTTGATCAATATCTTGACACTCGTGAAGTGAATGCTTAAGAAAATATTTGCAAGATCAAAGAAAAAATATATTTCATTAAAAAAAATTAAATTTAAACAAATATTAATTGAAAGGTTGTGCATGAAAACTTAATTATATTTTTCTTTGAATATTTATAATGATATATGTAAATTTTATTTGAATTTGTAATACCCTTAAAAAAATTATATAGCATGAGATAGGGATACATTTTTTATTTTATTTTATTTTGACTTAAATTAATATCTATGACATAAACTTCAAAGCAAAAATTCATTAATTCACATATGGTTGGTGCTATCTATCTTTCTTGTTCAAAATATTCCCCTATTTGTAAGTGGGGTTGTTGCTTAGTTAAAAGAACTTGGGAAAGAACTTCAACATGGATGGAAGAAGATCTATGGTCAAAATTATTCCTGATTTTAAAATAATCCATGATCACAAACATTGAAGGAAGGACACATTACAAGCTACAACAACGTTCAATTCAACGACATTTACCACAAATTACTTCTTTCTGAAGAAATGAAAGTGGCGCTGTAATTTCCTGATGAAAATCCAATTGAAGACTTGTCTAAGTATTGCCGTATTTGGTGGGTTGCGTCTTGAAGAGCTCTATACACGTAATGAGTTCTGTTCAAATGAATCGGTTGTTTCAAATTAAATATGTCTGGGAAGATGTTTAGAAGCAGCACATACCAAAATAGTAAACTCAAAAGCTTTCCTCCTCGTTTCATGTTTAGTTGAAAGGAAGGGAGGTCAGAATATCTTGGACAACACTCTTCTTGGGATATAAATACAGTCCAAGGCAACCATTATCATCTCAAATTTGAATCAACAACTAAAGGGTGCTCCATTCAAAGCCACATCTTCTTGATTTGCGAGGATAACTACAAAACATCATGCAGAGAACAATTTTGAGTGTGGAGGGAATATACAACGATTCCCATAAAGCAAAGATAGAGAGCTCGCTCAACGCTCTGCATGGCGTTACTGCTGAAGTTAATATGGGACAAAACAGAGTGACAGTAGAACATGACCCAAGTTCAAAATCGGGATCTGATTTGGGTATTAGATTATCTCATATAGCCGTTCATAATAGGATTCTTATTTCTTTCTCAGCACTGTGAATGTAGAAAGCACTCTCTATGGATAATTTCTAACCGTGTTTGCTTGACGCTGTTGATGATATGTGTGCAGTTAAAGCTCTGCGCAAGATTCGTTTCACTGCTACAATTCTACAGACGACAAATTTATAGGAAATGAAGGAAAATCCCAACATGGAAGTCACAATCCCGGGGACTTTTTAGCAGCATTGACTATTTCAAATTAGGCAAATTTGCACATTTTCCCAATTTAGACATTTTCTCGCTTTGTAGTGGGTTATATACGATTGATTGCGCGTGATATTGAATAAATGGTAACTTATGCTTTTGTGAAATTTAATAAATATTAAATAAAATAAAATATTTTTATGTATATAAGTTGAGTTTATAAGAATAAGATTTTATGGTTGTGTTTTTTAAAAAGAAGTGAATATTTATTTTTTTAAATGTATAAATCATTGTGTTAATTGTTATTATGTTTATAATTTATCAAATTCATTTATTTTTTGGTAATAATTTTTTGTTTATTTCAAGTGATTTTTTTAATATCATGTGATTTATTCTCAATGGGTGTTAAGATAAATCTTTGAAAAATGCAATTAATAAGGTTTAGATTTGAATTAAAGGGGTTAATTAACCTCAATTAGCCACAATTAATTAACGAAACCTTAGATTAGTGTGAAAGTGTAATAAAACACTTTACAACACCCTAAATAAGGCACTTGTAAGTATATTTTACCATTAATTGTTAATTCCCAAGCTAAGCATGAAAAATGATTACTTTCTCCGATGCTACAATTAGGAAACCCTAGAGGCTTCAACCCAATTATTCAATTGAGGGGAGGACACACAAGGGGGTTTCCTTAGGTGTGATTAAAAGGGGGATTCACCATTAAAATGAAGCTTCAAAGGAGAAATGCAAACTGAAATGCACTAAACCCTAGAAACTTAAGAACATGAAATCAATTTGAGAAACATAAATCATACAGAAGGGAACTTGGAAGAATGGAGAGGTCAAGACAAGGTTTGCAACCCTAAAAATCTGTTGTTTGAAGCTCAGTAGGACTGATATGCCAAACTAGGTGATTAGTCCTACTACTAGAATATGGGCAGAATTTTAAATTTTTTGCTGGCAAATTAGGGTCTATGGAAAACTACTAAAAATAGGTATACTGGGACTCATATGTTAGAGGTGGTGATTTAGTCCCAGTATTAGGGTTTGGTTGAATCTTCTATAGCCTCGAGTGATCTTTTGTAGATTTTTCCTTGTTTGATCTTCAAGTCTGAAAAGTCTGAATTTCAATCTATATGTGAGTTTCTGTGAAGATGACAACTTTGAAAACTTTCTTCAATCTTGCAACTTTTTCTGCAAAGGATCTTCAAGCTCCAAATCACCTAGATCTACAATCACAAATGAAGAGGGGAAAATGTTGTTGTGTTAGGGAATAAGGGTTTTCCTTGGTCAAACCCTATTTAGATAATTAAACTTTAAAATGAAATGAAATAGAATGAACAAATGATGAATGAACAAATATAATGTTGCAACTCACCAAACCCTTGAATTAAAGGTTGCAAACTTGTGTGAAATGGCTCCAATGGATGTGGATCTTGACTCTTGATTGAATGCTTAAATGCTTGACTTTAATGCTTGCTTGAATCATGAAAACCTACATCACAAATGTTAACTCACAAACACACATGATGCAAGATGACTTTGACATGATGCATGAATCTTGAATACTCCTCCAAATGCTTGATAATTTTCTCTTGAATGCTCTTGTGAAAGTACTCTTGAATTATCAAAAGATTACTTGAATTTTCTAGGAGAAATTATGTGAAATAAGCTTGTATTTATACTTGTTAAGATCAATGAAATATTGAAATACGGTCTTGAGATCTAGGCGTGACCCATATTCCCAAGGTGGTGTATGAGTCCCAGATCACCAGATCTAGAACACATAACCCAAACATTGAATCATCATTTTTCAATTATGAAATGTCTAGATTATCCTTAGAAAAATGCATTAAATAAGGCTTGTGGATGCAAAATAGGACCAAATAAGGCATAAAGAAGCCCAATTTTAGTATGGAGGGCCCAAACAAGTGTGAAAATGTAAAGGGATACATTTTTCTACACTAAATTTAGCCTCTACTTTAGTGATAGGAGGAACTTGCTTCAAACTCACACTAAAGTAGACAAATTCACATCAAGAGGGGTCCAAGTGTACCAATGTGGATGGTATAGGATGAAAAAGATCAAGGAGGTGGCTCAACCCCAGGATCTAAGATCCTACATCAAAAAAACATAGGCACAAAGGAACACACATGTGAATGATGTATGAAGCAATAATAAGATACAAGCATACATTTCCAAAGACATAAAGAAGACATAAAAGAAAACAGAGGGGTCAATCAAGGCTCGACCATTTATCCAACATGATGTGGATCAGATATAAGCTATTTTTCCAAAAACATTTACAAGTGGAATGCAATGCCCACTATGCAAACAAAATGCATGCTCACAAGGGCTAGTGTAACCTGAAGTTGTCCACTAGGTGAGCCCCCAAAGACACATATGTACACAACCAGTATGCGCTCACATAGACAAACAAGTGGCTATGGGAAAGTCATGCCTAGGTCAGCTCTCATACACTAACCATACCAAAGCTATACCTCATGATAACTTTGATAAGGAACCACACAACATGAATGACAGGATTCATGAGGAAAGCAAAACTTTGTATGCTATGAGGGTAAAAGCCTGAGTGTGTCACACTTTAAGCCAAATAAATAGTTCCGAGCGAAATATTTTTGGCCAAAAATGTTTCGCTCGACTACGTTTCAACCGAAACCATGTGGCGTATTATGTGGCACATAGGTTTCGGTCGAATAAGTTTCGCCTGAATCCAAAAAAATCAAAATTTTCCTTTCCCACTTTAAAACTGCCTTCGAAATTGGATTTTTTAATGTGCAGGGTTTCTATAGAAAGGGTTTCGGTAGAAACAGTTTCTATAGAAAGTGTTTCGGCCGAAACCCTTTCTATAGAAACTATTTCTACCGAAACTGTCTATGTGGCATCCTAGTTGGCAGCCAACTTAGCTTTTTTCAAAATTTTCTGAAACTTTCAACTTTAGCTAAGTATTTCTTTAGTTAGAATGATTTTTTTGGAAAACAAAAATACCCTTTTGTAGAGCTCGGAGTGGAGAATCCAAATATATAATTTTTTAAATATTTTTATTAGTTTTAATATATTTTATTTTTAAAATAATGCAAGTAGGTTTTCAAAATGAAAGAAGAAGTTGATTACAAATTAAAAACAAGATAGTAAAATTTATTAAAAAAATTTAAATCTTATATGGGGCACAAGAGGAGAGAGTCTTCTTCAAAAGGGTATAATTCTTTTTTTGAAAATGATTTAAAATTTTGAAAATAGTTGATGGCCCATGAAAACTATCAAATTTTGACATTTTTGACTTTAAAATGTTATTACAAGAAAAATATACATCAAAATTTGATTTTTCTTTTTCCATGCACAAGATATTGAAGTTACCTATTTGGAGAAAAAAAAATTAGGTAGAAATAAAGTTTTTTTCAATTTGTTTCTTGATGGCCCGTGAAGTCACTCTTTTCTGAAATTTTCAGCATTCCAAAATTTATCCTTAAATTGATAAAAACATAATGAAAATATATTTTTTAAAATTTTAAAAATTACAGCAATAAACTTCATCAAAAGTTCTACATTTCATTAGTTTACACCATTTTGAAATTCAAAACATAAAGACCACTTTTATGTGGTCGAAGTTCAAAATTTTTTTTGCTGTTGGCCAATTCCTTTATAAAGTGTGACACAGGTTTGTGCTTTTACCCAACACCCATGAATAAATAGGATGGATCCATAGGCAAGAAAAATATGTTATGCTAGGTGGCCATATAATGGTTATTGTAGATGTGGAATAGTGTAAGGTATGTTCAAAGGAGTTTCTCTTAGTTTATGTAAGGTCTTAACTTAGGAACAGTGTGCCTAATATCTCCAAGAGAGGACCAATCAAAGAATAAATGATTCACAACTTAGGGAATGCACTCCACTTGGAATTTCCACCAAGAGGAATATAATATGCTAGGAGAGATCACACACTTGAATGACATCACACCCAATGTCATCACCAAGAGAAATTTGCATCACATGAAGTAAGAAAACTACACAATGAAACATGAGTTGTAATTGAAATGAAAAAGAACAATTCTAATGTATGCCCCCACTTTAAAGAAATTTCTAAACACTATGTTGTGAGAAATTATTTTAAAGTAGAAAATGATAAATTCCAACAACCCTATTCCATGTCATATGTTTCCAAATGAAGCTACGTCATATAAAGCGGTTGCCCCCAAAATGAAATCCCAAAATCACATAAGGGATCCACTTAGGGTTAGTGTGTCTTTGCTACAATGTTTTTAGAGAGTTTGAAAACGTCATCATTCACCAAATACTCATGGAATAGGAAGAATGACACAAAGAGATAAAAAATAAATAAAATCTTTTAGGTCAACATCGAAGATGCCTAAATGTTTCAATGCTTTGTGTCATCCCCAAAAGAAAAACACAACACGAAAAAAAGAATAAAAGATTTATGACACATGGAAGAATGTAGATACATATAGAGGAATGTACAAAAAAAGAGAGATCCATCAAAAACAATGGTACAGGGAGATCACATTACGCACATGCAATCACACACATAACATGAAAAATAAAACAAAATCAAGACTAGTAAGGCACATGCGAGTCAACTTATAGCAAGTAGTCTACATCCCAATCTTGTTCATTGTATACGAAAGGAAGACAACTAGCCAAAGGGACAACAACAAGTGCCAAAACTAGGACAAGGCTATCTAATTCTTGCCCTCACTATGTGCAAGACAAGAATGAGTCAAGGTAGGTGATGAGAAAGATCTCCTTGAATTTTGAAATTATATGCAATGAATGCAAAGTATGTAATCGTGAGAATATTATGATCGTATAACTATTACATGGCAAGGAGAGGTATGTCTTCCTTAAGGGATTATTTCTGTGATATCAAACTTTTTAAATATTTGTTTTAAAACATGAAACTCATCAGTACTATGTCCAAGAACTCCATGATATCGACAATGTGACATGTTTGTGTTCTTAGGATATAGTTTTGTATTTTCTCTCATGGGTGGTAATGTTATAGGTCCTTGACTTAAGAGTATGTGTAAGGTTCTTTTAGTTGTAGAATTGGGACAAGGGAATTCTAGTTTCTTTAGTTTATAAGGATTTCATTTCTTGCTAGATTCACCAATTTCTTGAGGAGGACCTAAGATGATCCTATCATCCTTATAATTGTGATAAGGCATTGTTTTTTCTTTAGGAAGGAGGACACTTATGTTAGGAGGGGGATCTTGATATCATACTCCTTTGGTATCTTAAGCTGGTATTGTTCTAGGAGTTGATGAATTTCATGTTCGCTTGTTATGTTAGATCCTTGTTTGCTTATGATCGTGAATCCTTTTCCATAAGTCTCTTCTAGGTTGATGGGAGTGTTGGTTACTTTTTTAACATAGGATGGTTGAATGTTTGCTTGATTAGAGGTGCTAAGTTCACCAATTCTAGGGAGATTAGGCTTAGTTTGTGTCTCAATTTCAGGATGAAAAAATCCAAACATCTCAAGTTGTGTTGGTTGTTTCATGGATGGATAAAAGGATGCATTAGTCTCAAATTTTTTAAGGAAATAATTTATGAAGTTGTTCATGAAGTCATCATCTTCTCTAATGGTGTCAACTTCACAAGGAGGACATGCATTAGGAGTTTATTGAGCATGAGTGAGTTTAATTTTTTTAGAATCATTTCCAAAAATATAGCTTGACACATCCACTAATGATTTCAAGGACATCTAAAAATTAGCAAAGAATATATCCATGATGAAATGTAATGCAATAAATGAACTAAATTAAGCTAGGTCTAATGAAATGAATGAAACATAAACTCAACAAACTAAAACAAAGATATGATAACAACAAAGTGAAGCACATAATGAAATTTTAAATGCTATAAAATGGAGATTTAGGTACGATTCAAGACTAAATCACCCATATTGGTGAATGAGTCCCAGTTAGGGTTTCTAGAAGTTTCAATTGCTGAAAAATAGTCAACATAGAATTCCCAAAAATCTGAAAAAAAAACCTGTACAGGGACTAAATCCTTAGATGGGCGAATGAGTCCCAGATAAGGGTTTAAGCCAAATTCAACAAATTTTGAGTTGATGTTAAGGCTTATAGTTTGTATTTTTAATTGACTATGTGCAATTATAAGTTTCCAATGAAATTGAATGATGCAAGATGCAAAAATGCAACCTATATGCACTTGTCTACTAATACAAGATTTAGAAGTCCTAAATGCAATTCAAGTAATGCAAATGTAATGCAAAGTTAACCTAGATATAGGACTAAAAAATTCTCCAAATCATAAATACAAGTGTCTAAAGGTCGGGTTCACCAAAAAGAACTGAAGGATATATGGTTCCACCTTTTAGGAGATGGAACTAGGGGTACCTATTTCACTCTTAATTCATTAGGAAACCCTAGAGGCTTCAACCCAATAAATTGAGGGAAGGAAACACAAGGGGGTTTTCTTAGGTGTGATTAACAAAAGGCTTCACCATTAAAATGAAGCTTTAAAGGAGAAATGCAAACTCAAATGCACTAAACCATATGTAGAAAATTAAGAACATGAAGTCAAACAGAGAAACATAAATCAGATGAAAAGAATCCTAAAAGAATGGAGAGATCAAGAAAAGGTTTGCAACCATAAAAACCTATTTTTCGAAGCTCACTAGGACTGATACTCTAGATTGGGTGATTTAGTCCTACTACTGGAATTTGGGAAAAATTTGGAATCTTCTGCTAGAAAATTAGGATCTATAGAAAACTGTTGAAAATAGGTATACTATGACTCATACACCCAAGTTGGTGATTTGGGTTTGACTAAATCTTCTATAGCCTTGAGTGATCTTCTGTAGCTTTCATCTTGTCTAATCTTCAAGTCTAAAAAGTATGAATTATGATCTATAGGTGAGTTTTTGTGAAAATGACAATTTTGACAACTTTCTTCAATCATGCAACATATTCTTCAAAGAATCTTCAAGCTCCAAATGACATAGATCTGCAATCATACATGAAGAGGGAAAAAATTTGTTGTGTTAGGGAATAGGGGTTTGCCTTGGTCAAACCCCATTTGGGTAATTAAACCATGAAATGAAATGAAATAGAAGGAAGGAATGATGAATGAACAAATGTAATGTTTTTTATTAGATAAGCAGGGAAGGGCCTTGACCCTTACAAAATGGAAAAATAGAGCCAAATAGCTCAGCAAAATAGACTAGCCCAACACAACCAATCCGAGGGAAACAACAACCAACATAGGACCAGTTAAAAACAACAAAATTTCTACAAGAAACTGTTCAAGGAATAGCATTTGACCAAGCAAAGCCTCAGATGGTGAGTGTGTGGTAGAAAAATGGTCGCTTATAATTTTCATGGCCTTTTAGGTCTTGTTTCATGATTTTTGGTCCATTTTTCTTTGATTTTATATTGTAATGTGGCTTGAACATGCATATTTATGTACTAAAATTCAAATAATGGCACCTTGTGAAGGTGTTGTGAAGTGTTGTAAAATACTTCCACACTCTTCTAAACTCTATTCATTGCAATTCACCTAAAAATCACCTTTTCATCACTAATCAAGTCCTATTTTGAAGTGTTGTAAGTCTTGTAACAAGATTTTCAACTTGTAGGCACAACTTCATTATTTACACCTTTCTTATGCTTTTATTTGACCCTTTTAGGCCCTTATAAGCTTTAATGAAGTGTATTTTTTAATGTAAGCGATAAAAAAGCAGTAAATACAAGATAATTCGACACCCATTTTCAAGTCTAGGTGGGACCCATTCACCATGTGGGTGGAAGAGTAGGCCCCCTTGGCTCCAAATTCAAAATATTTTTAAAATTTCCTTTTGGTTTTTATTCAAAATCTTTGATGTTGGCCTATGATGAGGTATGAATAGGTTCTTGAAAGACACGAGAATGTATAAAATAAGTTTTTTACATCCATTTGAACCCCCATTCATTCAAGCATTCAATCTCACATCACATTCAAGCATTGAAGCATCTCACAACATCAAATCAAGCACTATTCAAACATTTTGGAGCATCCATTGATACAACTTCATATTTTCATCAACAAGGGTTTGGTAAGTTGATAGCATTTGCATGTTATTTGTTTATCATTCTCTTGCATTTCATTATTTTATTAAGGGTTTGATTACCAAAGTCGGGTTTGACCAAGGAAACCCCTATTTGCTAACCCTCAACCATTTTTCCCCTCTTGCATGTGTGTTTGCAAACCTAGGTATGCAAATTTCACAAGCATTTATGTGATTGAAGATTGGTTAACAAGTCAACTAGGTGCTTCAAGTCACATCAATCATATTTCAAGTTTGGAGAAGGTATTCTATATGTCTCCTGTAGAATTAACTTTGGCAACCCGACAAGCAGACATTTCCAAATCTGGCATTGTAGAGTTGTCTCTTGATTTCTCAAGATTTTGGGAGAGGAATAATTTTCCACCAGTGGTGAATGAGTCCCACCTTAAGACTAAAAATATATTTTTTCTCAGATTTTAGATCCCAACACTGAGAAACTTGCATCCGATGGTTTTTCACCAGGAGTAGGACTAATTTGCCACCATGGGAAAATGAGTCCCACTGTTGATTTTTTAGTAATCTCAAAAAACATTCAAGACATTCTAGATTCCTCAAATCTTTCCCAAGTGCACTTTGATTCAGCCTTTCTCTTTCTGTTTTGCATTTATTCATCTTTTAGTTCATTGTTTGCATATCATAATGTGTTTTGAAATATAGTTTAAATCTTAGTTTTGCATTCATAATCATTCATTTAAATCACTTAATTTCATTTAGAGCACTTCATTTAGCTTAGATAACATCATACATAACATAATTTGAATGAACCCCTTTGGATTTTTCGCCCTACCTCTCTCCTTTTAGGTGAAAAATCCTA
>VDFB02249224.1:0-11867 GCA_007258455.2 Sequoia sempervirens
ATTCCAATTGATTCCTAGAACTATCTAAAGGAGTAGCAAACTCAAGCTCAAATATTTTAAGGGGTTAGCCAACAAATAGGAGAAGGATTTAATAATTTCCTCCTTTGCACTTTAGGCTTTGCAAGACCTAGGAGGATGGTCCTTTAAAGTATCTAATGAAATTTTATACAATTCATATTAGGATATTATTTTAAAATAGGTGTGCTCTCTTAATATGACCAAGAATTATAGATAAAATAGACATGATTGGCTAGATTCTTGGAATTTTTTTATTATTGGCTTTGAGAACATAGAATAATGTTAAGAAATATATTACAACATTAAGGGAAACATGATTTTGACAATAATGACCAAGGATGAGTAGCATAATTCATATTCTAGACTGGTGCCTTAAACCTAGGTTTATAGAGTCAAAAAGAGATGCAACTAATTTTATATAACAAACCTTAAACCAAATTCTATAAAAACTATTATATTAATACCTTACAATAATAATCTCAAGAAATTTAGAACCCATTCTACTTAACAATCCCTGAAAATATTTGTACCCTCAATATCTCTAATATAACACTTTAATCTATTGTTTGAATATAAGCTATAAGAGAAACATTCATTTGTAGGAAACAACAAAGATGAACATAAATGATCCTTGATCAATTTGTATTAGTAAGTCTAGGGAATGTATACAATTTAAGAGATAATTGATTGTGAACTTTATCAAAACATGCTTATATATTTAAAACTTGTATTTGTTATACAAAAATGACAATTACATATATAATTCCTCTAGAGTGCCTAGATCTGACAAGTACATATTTGAGATATAAACTCTGCTTACTAAAATTTGAGATCCTTTGCAAATGACTTTGAATTCCATTTTATATAAGCAAGGGAGTTCAATAAGTTTAAATCCATGGACAAATGTCACATTTTCATTTAACAATATTATCCCTGGGATCATACAAAAACAAAATAGCTGCCTGCAAAAGACAAAAATAAACTTCTACTAGAAGATAAAATAGTTGTTGGGGCTGTCGAAGGAGATATATTTTGTTGTTGCAATAATGAGTTAGCAGATGATTATTCAGTTAGGCTTCTCTATCCAAGATTAAAGGCATATTCCTTTTAGAAACCATTGGAGTTGACATTGATTGAGGCACAAAAAATAAAAAGGTGCCAAAGCTACATGGATACATGTATACAACTAGAAGCTTTGAATGTCATGTCATCATGTGAACTAGATATTTTGGTTTAGCTTTGATGACAAGATAGAAACTCAAAATATTTTAGCTTGTTGTAATTTTCATCCCACCCTATATACACCCTTTTTGATGACCACTAAAAATCAAGAATTTGGTTGAAATTATGCATATATTCTATATATCTTACATCTAGGAGTACACTGGTCTCCTTGCAATTTTTTTTTAAGACAATATCTATAGAAATTAAACTATCTATAGTAGTATTGAGTAGATTGGTGTCAATCCTTTTGTCATCACATATGAAAATTGATAGAATAGGAGCCAATGCTTTGAAGCCTTCTTTCCATTGATCATAAGACTTGAGCTCCACTCTCATTCAAAATACTTGGCATAATCTTTATTTCAACAATTTCAAAAGATTTAATTTTGGCTCTTATTTTATGTGCCAATTTAACCATATATGTCTTCATTTCCCTTGTTAGCTTGGCCATGTTCCATGTAGGAAATTTTTTACTAGGCATATCATCTTCATACCTTATTTCTTTATATATACCTTCTAAATTGGCAGTTCTAGGGATCCACTTATTCATGATACTCCCAAGTCGATCTTGATCTTTAGTTACTTTGGAATAAGCATATTTGAGGTTAGAGTAGGCTTTGTGGGATTCTTCTAATTTTCCAAGAATTTTGGATACACCATGCCATAAAATACCAGTTACAACATTACTCATTTCATCATGTTGTTCACTTTAAGCATTCCTTACTTGCTCTTCAATCTCTTTAAATTTCTCAATAATTTCCTCTTTATAATTTATGAGGTTGCTTTCATGATATGATTTAAAGTACTTGTTGTTTGTGCTTCAATTGGAGGAGGTATTGCTTGAGTTTCCTGCATTTTCAATTTGTTGTACTTAGTAGTGAGTGTTACACGATCCTTCAACAATTTATCATAATCCTCCTATAACTTCATTGTTGCTTCACTAAAATTTGCAATGTTGACCACTAATGAAGTAGCTTGAGGGGCATAAGTATGTAATACTCTTTTTACTATTAGCCCCCCTCTCATTTCTTGCATTGCTTTTGCAACTTGGGGCTTATTGGTGTTTGGTGCAAGAGCCCATATTGCTAGGGTTTCCCACTTAGGGTTGAACCCATATCCAGATTATGCTTGCTTCACCTACTCTTCTAAAAATAATACCTATTCATCTTTTCCTCTTATTGTATTAAGGTCTATTGCAGAAGCAATATCCCATTTAGGGAGCAATAGCACCCCGCTTTCTCTAATCATTTGCCTTCCCTCCTCAGGGGTAATGTTCCTTACATCAAAATTTATTTCATGTGGCACCCTTTTTGTAACCTCTTCATATTTTGAAGGGTGCAACTCTACTTTTTCTTTGTTGAGTTTCCCATGCAACTCTTTTCTTATGACTCTTATAGGAAAGTCTTTGATTTTTTTTTACTTAATAAATTCATCATTAGAGATGAATTGTGTGTATACAATATCCCTTATATCATTTGCTTCATCTCTTCCCATTGTTACATTTATGCCCAATCTTCTTTGAGGCATCTTGGCAACATTTAATCTAGGGGAAAAGACATTGCTTGATTTAGTTCTCCTACTGTAACCTTAACTTCTTCCTCTTCCTCTAGACCAAGGGGATAATCAACCAAATATGGTTGATCAATTTTCCTCTTTTTTTGTCGTTCTCTTGGAGGAGAATCTATAGTAGGTGCTTGTGGCAGAGATGGTAGTGTTGTTTCTTGTTGCACCTCAGGGGTATGTTCCTATATTATTGGTCCTTTGAACCTTTTGACAAAAGAATAGATAGAGGGATTTGTATTTCATTGATATGTAGGTCTCTCTTCCAAAATCGGGGCCTTTCTAATCAATTTATCAATATTATTTAATACCATTTGAATCCTAGCAATAGGATCACTAATTTTTGTATAGGCTCCTTGGTATTCGGGGTTTCTTTTGATTTTTGCGTCTTTTTCCTTTTTGAAGGTAACCCATTTTACCTTTCTATTATTGGCCTCCTTACCATCAATGAAATTTTTGAGAACATCCTCACCAAAGATGAGTTGGTGAGGAAATGCTAACCTTTTTATGCTCAACCTGACCTAATTTATAAATCCTTCAAGATCAAATGGTCTTGGAATTTCTTGAGCCATTCTTAAATATTATAAAATTGGATAAATTAATTCTAAGCCTTTCCTTGTCATTGTGAAATCAGAGAAGATTGTGGAAAATGAGAAGATAGAGCCTTTCTTCTACCCTTTTATACGAGCCTTATCAGATTCACTCAACTGCTAAATCACTTCTAATTATGCTAATCTGAGAGGTACATACTTTGGTAAGACATGGGGTCCCATAGGGCACCCATACACCCTTATTATTATAGAGTCAACATGGAGATACCAATCTCCTTGGAATTGTGTTGCACACCCAATTCTTGCACTCTATCCTTGGGTTTGAGGAAATCCAAGGTTTTCTTCTACAGTCTATCTTCTCTAACCCCCATTATGGTCAACACCTTTTAAAAAAATAAATTTTCAAATATTATAAAGCTGGAAACATCATAATGGATGTCCCATGCATGGGTCCAACATTGGATAGGGAGAGAGTTTCCCTTGTCATATTTCATTTGGAATTGTAGGGATTTGTCCCACCTTGTCCTACCCTCATATAAAAACATGTGGAAAAGAAGATAGTACCACCTGAAGTTTACACTTTATTACTTTTCTTGATCTCCACCAGTTGTCGATGGATGCCATTTGCAATGTATGTGGAAAAATAAAACTCATTATTCACCATAAGCTTCTAGATGTCTACAACCATATACATTAAGGGCACTAGTATTTTGGTTCCAAAATATCCCCCCAAAACCTAGCAAAGTGTGTAGTAGGTCTTGATGAAGTAGTCCTTGAATGTGTCTAAGTTGAAAGGTTCTACTTCATTTGTAAGGATTCTCACTAACCTCTTGTCAAAACCCTTGAGTTTATGATTTGGAAGTGAAAACACACTATATTTGTTATTTTCTTGTTGGTATTTTTGTTTGAAAAATTCAAATTCTATGACCTTGTTGGATGCTAATTTTAAGCCAAAAACCTCAAAAATGGAAGCTTTATCAATTTGAACCAACTTTCCTCTATTAGCTACCCTAATTATTCTGACATTCTCATCACAATTATTGGCAATATGTCTAACAAGCCCTACATCCATGAATACATTTGGGACAATCAATTTACCAAGGTCGTAGGTCCAAACATTGGAGATTGGAACCCTAGCCACCCTCTTACCTTACCAATGAGAGAATAAATTCCACCTAGGTAGAGTGATTTATATATCTTTGTACTCTCTTCCATTGTCAAGTAGACCAATTGCTACACCAAGTCATGGACATGAATATATTTTCTTGAGGATCTAGGGAGTTTCACAATCAAATCCTCATCAAAAGGCTTCTTAGACAAGGAATTTTGGTCTCTAGATTAGCTCATGGTTGTTTCGTAAGGTTTGTTCTAGGATTTTAGGGCACATGTTCTTTGAAGAAAATGAACAAATATTATAAATCAAGCACCAATTTTCCAAGTAACTCTTGAATTTATTAAAAGAGGAGTACAAAGGACCACTTAATTGTTTTTCACTTTCTGGAAACTGTAGTTTGTCATGAAAGCTTTAGTGCTCTACAAATTCTCTCATCAAACTCGATGGATGCCATATAATTTGATTGATTGGTTGAATTGCAACATTTATAAAGGATATCTTTGTGAAAATTTGGTAGCATTTAGTCATGTCCCCTATTACTTCTAGTTCACATGAGCTAGGCACCTCCAACTATCTATTCATCAAGTTTGAACATGGGTAGTTAATATTTTAACGAAAGGACACATTTTGACAATCTAAGTTGATCTGACTAGTTTGAAAATATTTGACATGCTTTGAAAAATATTCGACCAATAAAGTTGTTCCATGTCAGATCACTTTACACATTATCCAGGAGGGCCCATAAAAAAAAGACAACTTGAAAAGTAGCTAACATCATGTTAAATAATCCACTTGGTATCTTTATGTGGTTCCACAACTTACTAAGGGACCCACTATGAAGAATTTGTAGACTCATAGAATTCACATGAGATCATGCCATGTGTTGTTGATTCACTACCTCATCCTTTGGAAGACTTGGAAGAGACAAATGAGAATATTCCACATGTCCTCATTCTGTAATTTCATGCTTGAATGATGAATGAATGCTTTTAATTACGTCCATGAGACCAGCTGGCCTATGGGACCCAAGAAACAAAACTAAAAACTGCCTTTTGCAACAAACAGAGCAGCCGCCGACCACACCAATTACTCCATGTTTCCCTCTAACTCTTTGCTGATTTTGTTTCTTCTACTGTGTATTTTGATCAAGTAACTTGCTTCAACAATCTTCTCCTCTTCAAATAGGGCCTCTAACGATTTGAATTTAAACAAATTTGAGTAACTGCACCTAATGTCCTCATAAGCCTTACACTACATGGTGTAGTGCCACTCTGTTTCCACTAAACCCGAAGAGCAGAAACAAGAAATCCTATCTACCCATGCCTCCTTGGGTATTTTCCATCTTCCTATTTCACACCTCAACCGGTGAGAGCTAGTTCTCAACTAGGCTATCAACATTTTAGCCTTCCACTTTATATCTGCCCCCATGTAATACTTTTGCTTGTGATCACAAGTGTGGTTAAAATGCAAAACATAGTATTCTCTTTTTTGACCAAGTTGTTTTGACCACATGATATGTTTGACTTTCTCTTTTACATACCTTTCAATTTCCACATTTTTGTTTGGACACTCTTGCATGCTTATCCCCCATTTTTCCATCCACTTGAAATTTTGCCTCATCCACGTGCTCTTCCTTCTAGTTAAGTTTTATTCCACCACAATTTTGGGCCATCAATGTTCCCCCATATTCTCAATTCTCTTCAAATAGCCTAATAAACAAATTAAAGTTGCCATTTCCATTGGGAAAGCCCCTGCCTCAGCTAAAACAATCTCATACGGGACTGTACTTTTTATTTTGAAATTGCTTGTGATTAGGTGCTTTTGTAATCTTTCTATTTGCCTCCATTTTAGTGCTGATGTGTTGCATCCCTAAACTTCACAACCATATAAGACTACAAGTGTAACAAGCAACCCAAATAATTTCTTCTTTGTTTTCTAGTCCCATAGCTCAACTGATCTACATCTATTTTGAAGCAAGTAGAGAGCTTTCCAGCCCCCTTGAATTCTTTTTTCCCTACAAGTCTCCCAACTGAGATTGTTGCAAAAATTGAGACCCAAATACTTGTATTCATTTACCACTTGCAAAGAGCTTCCCTTAAACTCTTTTCAGTGTAAATATCATGACCTTGGTTTTGCTGATGTTCACTTGCATCCCTACATCTTGACAAAATAGCTCTAAAGCTTTTAGATGTTCTTGAAGACTATTTTCTGAATTTTCCATTAAGGTAAGATCTTTCGCATATAGCAGCAATTTGACCACATAAGTGGCCAATAACACTTCATCGCCTCCCCGCTTGTCTAACCACTCTTCTAACTTGTCTATGTATAGCCCAAACAAGGTGGGAGACAAAGGACAACCTTGCTTGACCACAATGTCACTCCCAAAACACTCCAAAAGACTCGCCTTTGTTCTGATTTTGGCTTGGACCTGATCATAAAGTCTATGGACAACAACCCTATACTTTTCCATAATTCCAAGTTGTTCCATTTTGTCCCAAAGTTTGCTTCTAGGGACTGTGTCAAAAGCCTTTTTGAAGTTAAAAAAACAACAAAATACCTCATTACCTTGTTTATCCCAAAAAAATTCAACCATGTATCTAAGAGTGATGCAATGGTCAATTGTAGAATGCTTTGGTCTGAAACCGGCTTGCCCTTTCACCCTTTTACCTTCCTTCTTAGCCCAACAACTGATTTTGTGTTCCACCATCCTCCCAAAAAGCTTCCCAAAAAGGGGATTAATCATTATGGTGTGGTAGTTTGATGGGTTATTCACATCACCACTCTTGTGGAGAGGGATAACAACACCAAGTTGTCCAATTTGTTGGGAAACCATGTTGAATGACCCTACTGAAAATTTTCTTGATATGTGGTGCCAAGAGCTCTAAACCCCATTTCAAATATTCAACATGTAACCCATCAATGTCCCAAGCCTTCCCCACCGCAAAAGCTTTAATACCAACCTTGATATCCTTTGTGGTGAAAAGTTTATCATTAGTGTTAATTACCTAAGGTAAGGTTTTATCTTGGTCTCTTTCATACAATATTTTTGCATATTCTAACCATTGATTGTGTGTAATGTTATTCTTGTTAGTACATCTATCCTGTTGCAATTATCTCCAAAAACACTTCGGATTGTTCCTTCCAAGAGAAATTAGTTCTCTCCTTCTTACTATCATGAATTCCTCTTTTTTTTTTATCTTACTAATTTCTCATACAATTTTTTGTTTGCATGTTTATTTCCAAAAAAATTTAGACCCCTTTTAGCTGCTTTACACTCTTTATCATACCATGGATTTGCCAAAAAACTATTTTTGGAATTTCTTCTACCCTTAGCTCTTTTGAATGTTGTGAGAGCTTTGTGAGTGATTGACATCAACTTGCTACTATTTATAATGTTTTGGTTTCTGTTGGGGTTGCCAATGCTTTTTATTTCTTTTAACTATTTTTCAAGCATGTTTTTAAATATATCTTGATTCTCGCAGGTTAGAAGAATTTTATCTTGAAGATCTCTTATTTTGCATGGTTGTGGACTGGTTCTTTGTTGGGCATCTTTTTCCATTCCAAGTTTTATGTAAATAGGGCTATGGTCAGATTTTAGCTCTATTGGGCAGCACCCTATTTCTACCTCAATTATCCTTGGCATAATACTTTGTGAACCAATGACATAGTCTACCACACTTTGCTCATTATGAGTATGACATGTGAAGGACCCTGACCTCAGCAATGTATTTATGCCATTACATATGATTAAATCGTGAAGGCAACAAAACTTCAACAAGTTTGCACCGAAAGACGAAACATCACCTTTTGAGTCTTGAGATACCCTTTTCCACCTCTGATTTTCTTCTTCCTATAACCACAATGGATTACTATTCTTCCCCTCTTCCTTGCTAAAACACAAAGCTTAGTTATTTGTTGTTCTTGCATTAAAATCCGCAAGCAAAATAATCTCTCCTGTAGCACCATACTTTGTTATGTCTATTTTTAACACTTCATATGGGTCTTCCCTATCTAGGCTCCTTTTCTTGTACACTTTAGAGCCATAAGGGGAAAAATAACAAGCTGCAATCCAAATTGTAGACTCCTAATCTACCATTTTCACCCAAATGTATTGGTTATTTGGGTTTTTTTTTTCTTCTATTTTTATGATTTTTTCACATTCTTTCCTAACCAAGATTGTCACCCCACCATGCTCCTTGCCACTTTTCGTTAACTCATTCCAAATTGAAATCTTGTTATAACCTTCGAATTCAGGTATCCTGCAGCCTTCATGCTCATGTGTTTCCATTAGTTCAATGATATCTTTTCCTTCTATTATGGGCCCCAACCCAGGCCCCCTCCTCCAAGGATAGCCCCTACAATTACAACTTACCATTGAGAGGTGATCCTAGGGGTCCCCTCTTTCCTATTTGTTATGATTTGGGTTGCCCTTGAATTGGGCTTTCCCTTTATACAACCAAGCATGGTTCCCCGCCTTTCTTGCTGTTATGACTTTCTCCCATTCTTTCCTTCTTTCCTCTAGCTGCAATGGGGTTAGATCCTCATCTATATAAAATGACGTGCCTTAGAGAAACCTTTTTCTTCTTAAAAATTTGTTCCTATCTTCTACACACTTCAAGGTTACCCTTATATTCCTGCTCTTTTCACCTCTATTTTCTTTTCCAATTATGTTTGCTTGGAGGATATGCCCTCCCCACTGAAGCTTGTCCAAAAGAAAGTCCCTTACCACTCTACTAGTGACTTCACCATCACCATGTTCTTTCAACTCTTTAACTATTATGTTTGTTGCTCTACCTTGCTTTTCTTTTTCTTCCCACATTTGTAACTTGATTTGTTTCCTTATATCTTCTCTTTGTGTCTCTATTGACCCCTTTTTCACTTCTGCCCATGATTTGTCCCCTTCTAAATTTTCCATTTGTGCCTTTTCCTTGGCCTCCTTGCTTGCTAGAGTTGATTGAGACTCTTTAAGATATTGGAAACCTTATTTTTCATCTATTTGAGCTTTGTCTTTAGGTTTGATTTGACTTAATTCAGATTTTAGATCCAACACCTCTCGTTTCCCTACTTTCATGATGTGTTAACTAGTCTCTAAACAACTTATTTTATTGCACTAACTACTGGTTGGCTTCTGAGAGCAATTGGAACTCATTATCCTTCACTTGTGCTCTCTCTTCCAGCATGACCAACCTCCCTTTCAGAGCCAATAGTTCCTTGATGTATAGCTTAGAAGACCACATTAAAGGAGTTGAAATGGGGCTGTATAGCCCCTGACTATCTTGATTGTCCTCTCCCCCTTTTATGATGGTCTCAGAGTACCCCTTGGGCTCCTACTGCTCTGATTCTTCCTCCAGCCTTGTTATTGCATCTATTTGTTTTTCTTTCTCTACTCCCAATAGATTTGACTTACCTTTATTCTCACCCTGTGTTATTGCATTACACTGATTATGCCCTCAACTGATGCAGTTTGAGTATTGTGCATTACTTTGGGAAGTATAGCTACAAATTTTTTGTTTCCCAACCGTTTTAGCTTCCTTGTTATTTTAACTTGCCTGCATTGCAAGATCCTCTTATACTGTTTGACATTGACAAAGGTTACATTTAACCCTGTGTCCATTTCTTTTGCTTAAGTTTGATTATGTTTTTGATATTGCAACAATAGCGATTCTAGAGCACCTGTAGTAATGAAAGAGTATTTTGCAGAGCTATCCTAGTTGCAGGGCATGCTATAAGGGATCAACATGCCTACATTGTTGTCCATTTGGCCCACCCCTTTTCCCCCACTTTATTGCTAAAATATTTCCCTTCTGATAAAACACTAACTATGTAATTGTTTTCGATGATTTTTTTTAAATCTAAAAAAGCCTCCCTAGTTTAAAATTTGTCATTTGCAATGTTGAAGAGATGCTAAAGTGCAAGTTTAGCGTGGATTAACTGTAGAAATAAAACGAGGGCTTAAGCAAGATTAATCACTCACCCGAGATTTGTGTGCCCCACCTTTGCTTTTTTTTGCTTTGGTTTGTCCCCACCACTTGATAACTTAGTAAATTTTGAAGAGTCCATGGACTTAAGAAATTGTACCAATTATTGACAAGTGTCGACCTTTCCATAGCTTTGGAAATTATTTTATAACCCTCTTTAAGTACCTCATGAAATTATAGAATGCACCTAAAATATGCCATGTGACGTTAATCCATGGTTCCACAACCACATTTTCCTTTAACGAACAAGCTTGTGTAGAACTACAAAAATCAATAGAAAGAGGGCACGTGTCACACTTTTTGTTATTCTACGGCTTCCCTTTTCCTTATTAAAATTTAACTTGTGAATTAATGGGAAAGGATTGCTAAGTGGAGGAACTATATTAAGTGTAGGTTCATTTCAGTGATTTAATTAAGCACATGTGGAAAATTTGTTTTAAGTGAGTGCTAGGAAATAAAAAGGGTTGGGGAACCTCACAATGCAAGGAGACATAGGTTTATGACTTAGGGCACCCAAAAAAGTAATGAAAGTATATAACATGGTGGCCAAATGGGTAGGGGTGTAGGGTTTTTAGGCCCAAACACACTAGAAAAGTAGCACTTTTTGCAAACCCTAGCAAGATTAATGACATCTTGCAAATTTTGGACTAGAAGAAAGACTGAGATCCATAAAATTTTGAAAATGAACTACCACACAAGTTGAGGGTATTGACTATTCTGAGACATTTTCCCCTGTATCCAAGGGATTTAATTTTCCTTGTTCTTTCTATTGTTGCATGACAAAGATATCCAATTTATCAAATGGATGTGAAGAGTTACTTTATACATGGTGATCTTCATGAGGAGATCTATGTGAAGCAACCTCCAAGTTTTTTCTAGGACTCTTCACTTGTTTTCATGTTACATTGTTCTTTGTATGGTTTCAAGCAATCCACTAGGGCTTGGTATGAGAAGATTGATGGTTTCTTTCTTGCATATGGTTTCACTCATTGCCACTTAGATCGCACAATTTACATCCAGAGACATGAAGATGAACTTTTGATCCTAGTATTATATGTTGATTGCTTGATCCTTACCACTAGTTCCTCATCCACGATTCAAGATATTCAACATAGTTTGATGGCACATTTTGACATGATATATATTGGGTTATTGTATTTCTTCCTTGATCTTCAAGTTCTTAAGTCTACTGAGGGGATTTCCATATACCTGAACAACTATTTGATTGACTCGCTTCATCAATTTCATGTGAGTGATTGTAAGCCCACACTTACACCATTCCAGTCTAGTGTTACTTTGACTACCACTTGTACCACACCTAGTGTTGATGCTACTTTGTATAAATAGTTAGTTGGTAGTATTTTGTATTTGACACACACACCTTTGTTGTTGGGATTGTCTCCATTTTTCACAAGACCCTCA
>VDFB02249225.1:0-10417 GCA_007258455.2 Sequoia sempervirens
AAATTATGTCAAATTGACTAAGGCATGCTTTTCAACTGAGTTCCCTATGAAATGTCATCAGATGCATGACTTTTCCCCCTATGCGAATGCTCCATTTGGCCTTCTCGAACCTCTATCACATGATTATCCTACGATTGGGCGAGTGGGTGAGGTGGGTAACAATCTAAATGACATTATTTAAAAGCATCTAAATGGCATGACATTATTTAAAGCACCAAATCTATTATACAATTCCTAAGTACATTTCCATCAATAATTAAGCTCAAAAAGAAAGGATTGACTAGATTGGGATTTGTAGTGATGGTGGTTCCCAAATAAATCTCAAGGTTCTCATTAACTACTGCCCCTACCTCAATATCCTTTTCTTGAGTCTTACTTGCTTCAGGTGTATTAGCCTTTGCTTTGTCTTTGCTACCCCTGACAATGCTATTAATGAAAGCTAGAATTTTTTTCTTATGCTCATCACTCCTCATCATTTCTAGAAATGGGATTGTGACCCAAAATTGAGACAAAACCTGAAACATGTTAGTGGGAGAATAGCTTGGTAACTCAAGAAGTATTATGTCGTCTAGGGCTACCTTATTAGCTTGCTTATCAATATTTTCAACAATAGGCTTCAAATTCTTAGCCTTCAAATCCTGACGTGCAACTTCGTCAGTAGCTTTTTCTTTGCTTCCTTTCTTTGCCCCAATTCTTATTTCTTTAGCTTATTTGGGCTTAGTCTCTTCCTTCTTGTTTTCTGGCTTATTTCCTTTAACCTCTGCATTGTTCTCTTTAATATAAACATACCTCCAAAATTACCTTGGTTTCCACTCACCACCCTATTCCTTAGATGAAGATCACTTCTTGCTTGAGTTCTAGCAACCAATGCAATTTTATATTTCTCAATCTCCTCAGAGAAACGTTATCTTACTCAAGACTGTAGGAAGAATATTCATCTTCTCTTTCTTCATTTGAAAACACCTATTAATGGTGTAAACCTGCTTCATGTCTCTACACATCCACATCATTTGTGTCAGCATCATCACTAGAAGAATAATCAGCACATTCCAAGTCTAATATAGTCATGAATACATTTGTCGTCTCATCTAGATTATGAGGAGAAATAGACTGCCATTTATCATCGAGTTTCTTCCAAGGACCTTGCCATTGCACATTGCTATGATGAGTGTGACATCTCACAAAATCCACAACATGGTAAGTGTTCAACAACATTTGTGGTGTTATTATGAAAAGTATTGGGTGTAGCCTAAAAGTTCTAATTATTTTGAATTGGCTTCCCATTATGCCAGTTGGTATGATAAGGATAATCCTAAAGTCTTGGGGGCCTATCATTTCTCTAGAACTGGGATTTTTCATTCTTTTCCCGCTTCTATAATAGATTGAAAACTTGATCTAACTTTTCATCTAGAGCTGCATATTTAACCTTTTTATCATTTTGAACTTTTTTGTTCTTCAAAGGCTTAGGTTCATCCCTTCTTCCAGCTTTACCAAAATTTCGTGTATTGTTTTCAATATTCACAGCCATCTTATAGGCTTCCCTAAAGGACTGTGGATTCTTATCCCTAAGAAAATAACATATCTTAGATTCATAAGCATTGCAATAAGCCACCAAACACGCATCGAGATTAGGCCATAGATAGGCGGGTACTCTATTCATATACTTCTGAAATTAGGTGTTGAATTCAATGGCTAACTCATTATGTCCCTTAGTGATATTATTAAAGAGATTCAATTTGAACTTGGGATTGGTTTGATCCCCATACTACTCTTTGAATACCCTATAGAAAGATTACTTTGATTCAATACTTACATCAAGCAATCCTCTATACCAATCCCTTGCATCCTCGGTTAGGGATTGCATAAAGTATTTCATGGAAACATCATCATCCCATAATTCAAAATCCTCTACAAAAATCTAGAAGGCTTTCAAGTGATCTTCCTCACTTAAAGCACTATTACCGGTGAATTTAGGGAGATGCTTCCTAGCATTATCTGGGACAGGGTTTGGATAACCAGGAATATTGTCAAAACATAACTATCTATACTGATCATTTTGAGGTAGCCTCTTGGGATTCCTATCCATATGAGTATCTATATGCTCATCATCCTTCTTGATATCCAACTGATCTACATTCTTACCTGTTTTCCCTTTCAGTATTTCCACCATTCTTCTTTTTATCTTCTTCATCATCCTTAGTGTAAGAGTTATTGTCTTTACTACCACCACCTCCTCCACCAGGATTATGTCCTCCATATTTATTCTCATGAGATCCACTATCAATTTTCCCAGACCTTGAAGCCTCCAATGTTGGTATTTTCATTTTGAGGACGGTAATTTTTCTGGCCACTTTTGCATTGGTTGCTTCTATTTCAGCCTTCTTTAAATCTTCTTGCAAATTTTTATTTACCAACTACAATTTCATGAGTTTGGGAGTTAAGGATGTAGCAGATGGATTAGGATAAACTTTGAGGTTATTAAGAGGAGTTTTGGCAGTTGAGGTATTGGTATTTGTGTTGGTAGTGGTATTAAATGTATTGAAAGTATTCTTCTGGGAATGATCCATGGGCCTTTTCCCATGAATAATGAATGATTTTTTCTTAGGAGGATCAAAAATTTTAGTGGTAGTAATAGTTGGTGTATATATGTGATAGTAGCAAAAGTTACCATCTGAATTGTTGCTTTTGGAACTTCAAGAGCAATTTGGGCTGCTATATTAGTAGCCTTTTCCTCATAAGCTTTACATTTAGTAGCATTCTCTCTCATTTTCTCAACCCTTTATCTTCTAGCACCCCTCTCTAACTGCTTAGCTCTGATCCTATCCTCCTTTTCTTTCAAAGCTTGTAATATTTTCTTTTCTTCTTATTTGGCAAGCCAATTCTCCTCTTCTTCTAAGGCTTGCATGTCCTTGTCTATATCCTCCTCATTTTTGGGGAAATCTCCATACTCACTTGGGGTTGGGGTGTGAAAATTTTGTTCAACTGGATCTTCCTCAGGGAAAGTAAGTGCTCCCAGATTAAGGGGCTCTCCCATTGGATTAAAATTTCCCCTATGAAAAATAGACCCCACCCCAAGTGTTTGTGGTTTTGCAAACTCTTTACTCTTACCCTAGAATTCCCATTTGTCCTCTTCTCTAGAAATTCCAAGCTCATTATCAAATACTTGTTCAATAGGGAAACTCCCTTGACCTCCCTCTGGTAGCCAACCATTATTTGAATTCTCATTAGTATTTACACTGTTTACTTCATTGTTAAAGGTGGGAGATGCCTCAACAAGAGATTCAAGGGACTTACCTCATTTTGTAGCTTTCTTCTTCCATAGAGATTGTTTAACCTTTGTAGGCTCAAGCTCCACCTAATGCTAAGGATTTTTCTTTGTGTGACTTCTAGTATTCCTCATGGTATTAGCTGCACTATTAATTTCCTTCTCCTCAGGTCCCTTTTGAGATATTATTGTTATACTCATATGAGAAACTTCAGAGTCTCCACCCAAAATATTGGGAAATAAAAATTGACTATATCATGACTTGTTATTTGTGACCTTAGAGAAAATTTTAAACGTAACCTGACATAGTACAACCGAATTGACCAGAATTTGAAGCATGAACTAAATATGACATATGCAGCCTTGAAGTATGAACCAATGCTTCTTCCAATGAAGAATAATAAAAAATCTCTCTGACTGTACCAGATATACAGTAGAGACACAAAAATTTAGAGAAGTTCCCCAGTAGAGTCACCATTCTATTGGTTGTTTTCAATGAACCAATTAGATCTCGCCAAATACCTATGAGTTTGTTAGACTCAATTCTCAAATACCTTCAAGATAAGTGGCCAACAGACGAGATATAACACCAATTGCTTTAGCTCCTATACTTTGAGCTCTACAAAACTTGGGAGGGTGGTCCCACAACATACTTTATACAATTCTTTCAAACAACCTATGTGTATATTCCATAATTAAGCAGATATATTCTCACCAATGAATAATAAGATGAAATCCTTCAAGAAATTGACATTTCCTCGAATGAATTATGCATCTTAAGTTGAGAATACAATATGTAATCAAAGGAAAATCAGATTTGTTAACTTGTTAGATCAAATAACATAAAAATCCAATGAAATAACGAAGTACAATGGAAATGAAATGAAAATAAAGGGAAATATATCACCAAGAGTCTCCATCTTCCATGCTTCACCTTCGTTACACCTTCTTACTTGCTGGAAATGTGTTGCCCTTAGATTCGTCTTCTTGAGCAATATAAAATGCCTAAGCCCTACAACAAGATTCGAAGGATTTGATATGCCTATGACTATTGCCAATGCCTATGTCTATTTCTTAAAACAAATGCCAATATTAATCAAATGCCTATGACAAAATATGTGAAACTAAGTAAACGAATGCCTATAGTAATTACGTAAAATGTCAACCTCTCTAAAAAATGAGAAGGAAATGGAATTTTACAGAAAAGGCCATTTCGAACGGACAGACGAGATAAATCAATGAAATGAACGATCCAGATTACACTTGAGAATCCCTAATTAGGGTTAGGGCAAAATCTTTAATCGAACGGTCAAAATAAAATCGGATCGACGGTGGAGAATAAATGAGACAAATTAATTAGAAATAAAGATTTTCGAAAAATCAAGAAGGTAAGATTGCTTGATTTGGAAGATTCGAGAAAAATCAAAGAGATAAGATGTGATTGCAAGATTAGAAAAATCAAAAGTCGAATTTGGGTGAAGATCCAGTTGGAAAATCAAGAATCTGCCTGATTACTTGATTTTTGGAAGATTAATTACTAATTTGAATTAAAATAATTCAAATTATGGATTTCGAGAGATAATAAATAATCTTTTTCAGATTATTTATCAAAAAGGACTGACAGTTAGGATTGACATGACATTTTAAATAATTTAATTTATTTAAAATGAGAAGAATATTAATTGGAAATTAAATAATTAAATTTAATTATTTAATTTAGCAGATAAGATCAATTAATTAAATAAATTAATCAATTTATTTAATTGGACAATTAGTGACATATTAAATAAATGTAATTTCATTTTATTTAATAATCGAGGAAGAATAAATGAATAAGGAGAATTAAATAAATTAAGAAATTTATTTAATTAAAGGGAAAGACAGATGAAATAAATGACATATTTAATAAATAGAATTTTATTTATTTAATAATCATGAAGAATAAATTATATGAATTAATTAAATAATTGCGATTGGTAATCATGATAAAATATTGGACCAAGGACATAATTAAAATGCTATAATTATGCTAGGATGAAAGTGGTTAAAGTATAGCTTGTAGGCCTAGGCCATTTTTATGTGTCTAGATTTTGCCCCTATTTGTCATAATGTAGCATGTCGCATTGTGACAAAGAAAATAAGTCAAAAATATGCCCCAGTGAAAAATAAGATGAGGAAGAATGACGAGGAGGGTTGTGGTATGCCCCTCGAGAGGACAGACGGGTTCGAAGAACATGGGTGTGCTCTCGAAATTGGTTAGGAGACTAGAATATGAAGAGATGAAGAAATTTTAGTGCAAAAGACATGAATGCAATGCCTATATGAGATGGGTGAGAGAAGATGACAAGACTAAAGAAGATGCATGTTATTTCCTAGACCAAATCCTTCAAAACATTGCCATAGGACTAATATTCATTGCTCTTAATCATCATTAGGCGGTAAAAATGACACAAATAGACAACAAACACCATGATATGATGTAGACCAAAGTGTGCAAGGTCATCCACGTGCAAAATAGACAGTCACAGACAAGGAATGTTCTAACTCATACTAAGGGCGAGAATTACTGATCTTTTTGTCAAGACAATCCACGGAGACAACTTGATCCAAAAGAAATAAAATAGAGCCGGGAGACATCATACATACCTCCTACATCCTTCATGGGACATCAGCTTAGAGTAGCTAATGTATGACCAAAAGATAAAGAGCCGGTAAAAATATAAGACAAAATAGCCAAGATAGTCAAAATAAAGACAAGATAGACCACAAAGATTAACAACCATTTTATTTTTGTTTGCCAATATTTGTTTGCCAAAGATTGATTTCTTGTCAGTTTGACAGTTTTGACAGTTTAAGAGTTTTTCCAATTTGACAGTGTTGATAGTTTGACGGGGCCTATTGTTAGGAAGGACACATCCTAAAAAAAAGAAAAGGACATTTTGACGAGGTCTAACCCCAAGAAGGACACATCTTGAAGAGGACCAAAGAGTGACGAGATTGACATTGTTTTGACTAATATGTTTTAGCAAGTTGAAAAATGTTGACTGTATGATTGATTGGACTGTGTTGTCTAATTTTGACAAATTTTGACATTGACGTTTCAAATGACTGTCTTGTGTCTGATTTTGACTATGTCTAACTTATTTGACTGATGTGACAATTGTGACAAATACCATGATTTTATTTGGACCAACCTAAAAGAATTTGACCTAATATAGGACTCATCGGTGATAGCCTTGCCTCGTAGCAAATGCCTTGAGAACAAGCGTAGTTAAACAATGACATGGGTATTGACATGACTAGCACGACTCCATTTTAGGATTTTGACATTGATTTGGATGTTTTGTTTTTCTTTAGGGCGTTTTATGATTTTTAGGTCTTTTTTCAGGAATTTTTGTGATGTTTTTGTCTTTTTTTTTCAAAACATTTTATGATATTTTTGTCTTTTTTAAGGACATTTCTTGATGTTTTTGTCTTTTTGTTAGGACATTTTATGATGTTTTTGTCTTTTTGTCATTTTATGATTTTTTTGGATTTTGACGTTTAAGAGGATTGTGACAAATGCATATGACTGATTCCTACACATGAGAATCCAAGGAAAAGCAGCGGTGTACCCCTAAGTCAAGTTGAATACCAATTGGCGGTATTTAATACTTAATGTTGTTTGGCGTGGGAAGGACACATCCCAAAACAAGCGTGAGGATGATGACAATAATGTGACAAAAGTATGGAGTTCTACAGTCGAGCCAGGAACATAGTCAAGTAACATTTTAGATAATGTGTTTGTATGGATGAAACTCATTGCATTTGGAATGAATTGGTTAGGGCTAGATGGGATGATGATTATCCTTAGACTATTTGACAAGGGAAAGCCAAGATAGGTGATAGGCGTGAAAGGATAGGGGGTGGCCTTGGTAAAGGACAGGAGACATGAGACTAAGGGAAGTGTCATATGATTTTCAAGGACTATGTCATATAAGGACAATAAGACTATGACGGTGAATGACATGATGTTTCGTGAATCGTGTATGACCGAAGGATAGACATGTCAAGAGTTTTCCCAAAGCATGATTTATGTGTGCCAGTTTTATGTCAAGACCAAGATAGGTGGGAATGATATGGATTAAATGGTCAAATGGCAATGCCAAGAGGAAGGCCTAGGAGATGAGACAACTTGCCCCCAAGTGTAAGAGTCCACATAGACGATTTATTTTACACATGACGTCTGTTTGCTAGGTTTTCATCATGGTACTTATCCAGGGTGCCTGTTTGCCAGGTTTTCACCATTGGATGAAATTTTTCTCTTTACTATTTTTTTTTTTGAATTTTTGATTTTTTGGTGTCACCACGCCTATTTGCCAGGTTTTCATCAGGGTGACGATTTTTTTGATTTTTGATTTTTTTTGTATTTCTAATTTTGTGGATAGCCTGGATGCTTTAGATAACCACTGACTATTTTGAATCCACTGACAATGCTGATGTAGAGATTGGTGCCATGATATGCCAATAATGACCTTGCTGAAGGAGTTGTCTTGTCAGGATCATAGCACTTGTATACAATTGATCGATGTCATTGTGATCCTTTCTAATACTAGAGTTGGCCTTATCGAAATACACACATCACAATAGAGTGCCATGAGAGTCCTTGTGGTAAAGAGTTGTTGCCATGATGTGACGGATTTGTGACGTGGGATTTTTGAAATTTTGGCGAGATGTAGGATTATGATGAATGATGGTAGACGTGGAAAGATTGTTCAGACGTTTGGACGAATCACTTTTTATTTTCCAAACTTGGTATGGTGGATGACAGATTTTGGAGGGATGGTGTTTGGAACCAACACTTTTATATGTCTTGATTGATGACCATTTTGAGGGAGGTGGACATGTGTTATATGTGGGAGTCCTCTTGTATTGTGGCTCCACATTGTGATTGACTTTTGTATTTGACTTGATGTCTTTGTTTGATCCATCTTTCTTTGGGATCCATTTTAATTTCATTTGTCCACTTGTCCTTTTGTTTGATTCAATGGCCTTTGACATTTGATTTTGATCTTCTGACTTGTAAGACTTTTTCTTTTGTTGGTTCCAAAGGGAATTTTTATTTATGATGGAATGATGGTTTATGGTGTGGATGGATAGGGTGTTGGCAACAACCTTATGACAAGGATTTCTCATGGACTCCATTTTGATGTTTGTATCTGACAAAGGTTGCCCGATGTCGAGGAAGTACCACCGCATCGTTTGATTCTTGTCGAGGAATAGCCCGGCCTTGATGTCTATAATTTTTCCACACGGAAGGCTGTATTGGTTCTAGAATGCCTTATACGTATATGCCTAGTCCTTTTCCTTGATATTGCGTAAGCACGACCATTCTATTTGCGATGGGGTATTTATTGTTTTGAAAAGATGCTAACCCATCATGATGTCTGGACAACATCACTTGTAATATTTTCATCTACAGCTGTTCTAACAAGATAGATGACCCTAGTTGATAAAATTATCTTAGCTTCATTTCATGTTGGACATATTCGTGATATCTTTAGTGCGATCATGTGACATGTTAGGTTCAGATGATTCTGTTGGTGCTTCCAAAGTAATGTCAAATCCATCATTATGTTTAGTGTCATAGAGTCCAATGATTTCAGCTATAACTTGATCATATGCAAGCATGTCCTTAGTGGAAGGTTCTTGTTCTGGAGGAATATTGTCTATGTGTCCCATGAAGGCAAGTGTCTCATCGTGGGAAGTGTCAATAGTCGAGGCCTTTATAGGGTCAGCAAGTGTTTGATCATGAATGGCATAAAGGTCAAGGAGTGGATCATTTTGGACTTCTTTGTCAATGGTAGAGTCTTGGTCGAAGATGGGGTTGTCATGGATTTGGACTTCTTGGTCAATGATGGGGTCTTGGTCAAAGATGGGGTTGTCGTGGATGATACAATCAGAAATAAGGTCATGGGATGGACTACCTTGTTCTTGACATGAGGGTGACATTATAAGGTTATGCTTTGGGCTTTCATTTTGACATGTATCCTCAAGTGTAGACGATGGGATGTGACTTTGAGTAATGACAAAATTTTCATGACTAGATGTGGCTTGTGAGGGGATGACTTGAAAATGATTAATGGATGAAGGACTAGGATAGGACATGGAGACTTGAACTGGACTAGTATGTGAAGGACTAGGATATGACATGGGTACTTGCATTGGACTAGTATGTGAAGGACAAGGGTTGAACATGGAGTCTTGGGCTAGATATGTCATGGAGTCTTGAACTGGATTAACTGTTGAAGGACAAGGATATGATATGGAGACTTTGACTGGATTGGTGTAAGGTTGATTGAAATAGGACGTGGAGACTTGGACTGGATTGGTATGGTATGATGTGGGGACCTGACATGAGTTGGTAGATGGTTGATAAGGGATTCAGACTTGGACGAGATTAATAGGTGAAGGACTAGCATATGATGTGGAGACATGGAATGGACTAGTGGACAATTGACTTCCCTTGTCAAAGTTAGGATAAGGGTGATAACTGGACATTTGTTGTGAATTAATGGTAGGATTTGTGTTAAGTGAATTTTGGTAGTGAGGGTAGATGGACGGAGGACTAGGACTGATGGGTTGTTGGTATGAAGGACCTTGATTTTTGGCTTGGATAAATTGTCTCCTAAAGTCTAAGGCTTCTTGGTATTGACCTCTACAGAGTAATTCATATTCAATTTTACTAGCAAGCCTATCCATATCTTGGCGAAGGGAAGACAAGGTGGTGGATGTCATGATGTTGTTAAATGCAGAGTGATAATGATGTTTTTCTAAGGGAAATGACTAATGCAAGGTGATAAAATTGGTCAAGAAAGGATGCCAAATGCTAAGGTGACAATGAAGATGTTGACTAAGGAAAATGACCAATGCCAAGTCTAGATACCAAATGAGGACTATGATGGACAATACCAAGTCTAAGTTCAAAATGAGGACTGAGATTGTGTTTTGATGTCTTGTTGAAAAGTCTGAGTTGTCCAAGGTCAATTGTTTGTGTCCAGATTGGTGAATATTGTGTATAATGTTTTGAAAAAATCCAACAAGCACTTGATAAGCACAATGTTTTGGGTGTAAACAAACACACATAAGACAAGTACAATCCTAAAAGGCTAA
>VDFB02249227.1:0-12533 GCA_007258455.2 Sequoia sempervirens
GATATGCAAATTCCCAATTTTGACCTTTTTTTATAGTTTTAACAAGACTTTTGACCATTTCTTCAAAATGCTTAAGTGTAGGAAATTTTTTAATTTGGGGTACAACAGATCTAAGATCTAAAGCTCAAGAAAGGTGTATATGAAATACCATATTCATATGGCATTCCCTGTATTGGTGAGATTAGAAAATCTTTCAAATGAGAATCAAAAAATGCACACAAGAATTACAATGTGTCAACTGACAACATTAAACAATTGACATTAGCAAAATGCAAAACAGGACTTGTCAGCCTATCAACATTAACAAAACAAACATAATAAATATTCACCTCAAAAGGGTGGTGGAAAGATTGCAGTATTTAAGAAGAAATAGAGATCAAAAAGAGGCCATGCAATCTAAAGAGGAAAGACAATCATAATATAAGCCACGCATGGAAATCTATTGTACACAATCTCATCTACTAGAAATTCTAATTCCATGGGTAGTTAGGAATAACTAGATATAATTAAATACTTAATTACTATTTAATTGGTTAATTAGTCATCAAAGCAAGAGTTTTGCAATTAATCAATTTATTTATTAATTGGTTAATTATTGAACCTAAGACCAATAATAAATAAATTTACTAATTAATTGGTAGTAATTTTGTAACAAGGTATTAAGATATATTTAACATTTTTGTATTTTATATTCTCTCATTTCAGCCAAATCCTCTTTCTTTCTTGACCCTCCCCCTCCATTCACATTATTACAAGGTTATTTATGGAACTCCAATGACTTTGGTTATCTCAAAATGTGGTCTCAATCTTCCTACCTGTTGTGACCTAACTCACACCTCGCCCCATTGCAAATGGGGACCCTTGTTGTTTACCTTTTAGGGTTTTGCTTTCGCGTGCCTCGTTTTGTCTGCTCTCCGTTTGGGGGTTTTGAGTCTGAATTTTGAACGGTCACCCGAGTCGAGCAAGTGAGTTTTAGCCGAGATCACTGTATAAACGTCGCCATCACGCTTAGAGGGCCTGGGAGACGAAGATCAACTGTCGTTTCAGTCAATTCCGACACTTCCAAGTTTTTAGGGTTTCTCACCCCGGGCCCCCTATTTTTTAGGACCTACTTTTTTGGCACTTTTGGGCAATTCTGGGATCCCTATTTTTTAGGGTCTATTTTTGGAAAGTTGCTATTTTTGGAAAATTTCTATTTTTAGAAAGTTTGTATATTTAGAAAGGTCACGAGTTTCAAAAATCCACTCAGAAGTTCGAAAAGATCATCAAAACTCTCAGAAAATCGATTCGAATTTTTTTTGAAATTTTGGTAAAATTCTGGAAAATCACATAAAAAGTTCAAAAAATCTGGAAAATTTGTTCAAATATGGTGTAAAATCTGGTAAAAATCACAGAAAATCTTTCGAAAATCACAAAAAATGGTGGAAATCTGACAGAATCAGTCTAGAAACAATGAAAAATCTGAGAAACTCGTGAGAAATCTGAACATTCATGGCGAGCTGATCATGGTGAAGGTAGGTAATGACTGAACAATCATGGAGGAGACTGAAGAATTCGCCTAAGTATGGAGTTTGCTCAGTTTGAACATGGAGGAATTAGCATCAGAAATCTTCAGCCAGATAATGGCAGTGGCAAGAAAGAAGTGTCAATGGCCAAACATTCAATGAAGTCCGCCCTTGACCAAGCTAAGGCAATGGCTATCCAAAGGCTAAAGTCCGCCCAGCAAGTATGGAATGGCAAGGAAAGCTATGAAGTCCGCCCATGGAAAAGAGGAATTTGTCTAAGGCAATGAAGCAATGGACAAACAAGAGCCAAAACCACTAAGACAAATGGATAAGTGGCAATAAATGAAGGAATCACTAGATGTAGATGGCATAAAATGCATGAAGTCCGCCTTATGTAGTGGCCAAACATTCAATGAAGTCCGCCCTAACCCAAATGGTAAATGGCAATGAGATGTAGCAAGTCCGCCTTGGACATAAAACTAAATGGCATGCTATGAGGGAAAGTCCGCCCTATGAATGGCAAGGGAATTGACTAAGTCCGCCCAGCCAAAAGAGTGAAATGGTCAACCACAAGCCAAAGTCCGCCATAGACATGAGAGAAGTGGCTTAACAAAAGCTGAAGTCCGCCCCAAGGAAAGGATGAAATGGCTAAGGCGAGCTAAGAAAAAATAAAGATGGCAACAAATGAAAAGTCCCGCCTAAGGTAAAGATGAAAGTCTAAGCCTAGACAGCTAGGTGCGGCTGAATGCATGTAAGAAATGAAGTAAGTCCGCCATGTTTAGGAAAGTGAAAATTTGAAATTTTTGCCTAAGTATAAACCTTTGAGAAAATTAAAAATGCATGTTTGGCACTTTAAAATTTTCGCCATGCTTGAAAAAGAAGGAAAATATGTCCAAACATCAAAGTGTCTAGGAAGATAAAATAATTTTGGACAAATAAAATCGGACATGGCTAGCTAAATTGTGGAAAAATCAAGAGAATATGGCCAAATAAAATTGGACATGGCAAAATAATTTTGGACAAGAAGCAATTTATGGCCAAGTAAAGTTGGACGTGGCCAAATAATTTTGGAAAACGATTAAAAGTTATGGCCAAATAAATTGGATGATAGATATTTTGGCAAGAAAATTGGAAATTCGTCTAAGGCATTGATGAGGAAAAATTCGAAAAAATCAAATTGCCTTGGACAAAAATAATTTGCCATAGAAACGAATGGGTTGGAAATGACACATAGATAATTATTTTAATTATTTTAATCATTTACTTTCCAACACCCAAAAGGATAAGTCTTGAAAAATTCGAAATTGGAAAGAAAGACAAAGAGCTTTGTTAAATTGGCGATGAAATTGGAAACTTTCCCGGACAAGAGCATTGAAGATAGAACTTGCCATCCGGAAGCAAAGTGAAAGATGAGTTCAAACTCAATTCGAAGGAAACATTGCAAATTTGCTAAAAAGATCGATCTTCTCACCTCTATAAGTGATTTCACTTCTCATTTGTGCAATCATTCGATTTTTGAAGAAGGTGTGAGAAGAAACTTGTTGAAGAAATTTGCAGCAAAGTAAAAGAGATAGAATTTTATCAGCTTGCATCGCGATTGTGATCATTTCTCCAGAAGTCACAAGGCAGATTTGCTTTGTCTACTTCCTTTTAGCATGAAACTTCATCGTTTATGTTCTTTCCAGCTTGATTTTTCACGAAGTTTTTTAGCTGGATTATCTTTCAAAATGATTTAAGTTTCGAATTCTGATTATTTTCTCTACTTTTTGCAGATCTATTTTCGAAGCAGTGAAGATAAAATTCGCCAGTAAAGGTGTGCAAACACAATTGAAAATTAAGTCTAAGTGGGAGCACGTTGTGGACACTGATCTTGGCCACGTTGATCTCGAAGACTTCCGGAAGAGAATGTACGGGACTGACGGACGTCTGCCTACACCAATTGCCATGAGGATGATGCGCAATGGAATCGTCCACGCAGCTGGATTTCCACCAGCTAAAGAATGTCCGAAACTTATGGTAGAATGCGCACTACACTACAATGCACGAGACAGATAGATAGAAGCTCCTGACGGAAGAGTCCTTGCCTACTTGTTCGAGCTAGCAATCCAAGAAACCTTTGGAATTCCAGTGTACAATTGAACATCCTACCGCACCAAGGAAGACGCACTCAAGCTTTATCAGAGCCAGCAGGATCTCTGTGCGTCCAACATAAACAAGAATTGGTTACTAAAGCCTAAGCCTACTGCAGGCAAGATGTCGAAGAAATTGATCTGAACCCACTTCAAAGAGGAATATGGTGACATTGTTTTGCTACTAAACAGAATTGTCGGCAATTCCCATGGTGCACCTTTTGAAAACTGGATGTACTACTTTATTGATGAAATAATCACTGGAGTCAAGATGTTCAATTGGTCCAGAATGATTAGTGATAGCCTGCACGAGCAGTTAGTCAACTTTGAGGAGACCAAAACTTTTCACATGAGCTCATACATCGTATATTCACTTGCAAGATATTACAAGTATCCTGGCTTGACCTGCAAAGGCGTGGTTGGCAATGGCCAAGGGCAATTCAAAGCCTACGATTGTTATCCACAGTTGCAATTGAAAGAGAAGTCTCATTTCCGGCGAGCTCATGACGCCTTTTTGATGTACATCACCCGGCTTCTTCAAGGCGGAACGCACCAAAGACTCTCACACGAGGCCAAGAGCCTAATCAGTCGGTATGGATTCTGGTTCATTCAATATCCTAAATTCACTTACATCAGAATCCAAGGATTCTCCGGAAATCCTTACAGACTTCCCATCTATCCGACCAACAAGATGGTATTGCTGGAAGTGCTGAGGCAGTTAGAGGCGTATCAGAATATTCAAAGGCCAAAGCAGAAAGCGGCTGTCACCTTTCCTTTTTTCATCGGCAACATGGAGGAGTCATGTTCGACGGCACAAGCAGCAGAGGTTGCTCGACTAGAAATTCAACAATATCCATTCATATCATACAAATCCAGGAATAATTTTGATCCACTCCATCACATCAGAACTGTGGACGGAGAGAGGTACAAGCATCGAGTTGACTTAGAAGACTTTTGGGCCAACGCAGCAGATGAATATGACGTAAGAAGGAGGTTGTGGTCAAGATTGCCATTAAGCATGATAAGGGCAACAGAGCTCTTCAAAATACCCGATCAACTACAGGATGACGGAATATACGTGCAGCCGGGCTTCAATGAGAACGAGCCACTTCCCCCTATAAGATGGTTTGAACCTAAGATGGGTGACCTAGCAACTTTCATGCGACCAGTTTTCAAGTATTCTCAGTGGTGGATAGATCGGCAGGTAGAAGTCCTAAGACAAAGAAATGTGCAATTCACCTACGAATTGATGGGCGATACAGAGTCCTGTTCTTCAAACGCCGGTGCATCTCGTGGAGATGAACCAACAGATGCTGCTAACTCAAGAAAGAGGAAGGAAGTTGATAAATCTGCAAGACAAGACAAGGGTAAAGTGATAGATGAAGGGCCTTCTCGAAAGAAGCACAAGTCTAAACCTCTTCAGTCGGCCACTTCCAGAAACATAGAAGAAATACTCGCCATGGATAGAGAATCTTTGGAAAATGCTAAGATCCCTTCTCCAGTCGAAAATGTGGAGCCAATACAAGTAGAAGATGATAATCAACCTTCTCCAGCAAGCACAAAAATCCTAGAATCAGATAATAATACAGATATTATGGATGGAGAATTCGAGGAAGGAATGATTTCCGCCCTCAGAGGAATCCAAGATGACCCATCCGTCCAAGAAATTCAGGGTATGCAATTGGCCCAAGAAGTTCAAAATATGCCGGAGATTCAGGAAGAGCAGGAGGTATAGGATATACAAGACGTCCAAGATCAACAGGAGGACGGAATTGAGCAGCCAACAATCCCAGAGTGGCTGAAAGAAAGATTGAAAAGAAAGGCGCCAGTAGAGGTTCCTGAGGAGGACAATGACACAGATTTTCTGGCGAGATTAGAGCAAGTTGCCCCAAGGAAGAAGGCCAAGAAATTCTCTACCATCCAGAGAGATGAGGCTGGCAATCGTACAGTGCAAGTTGCAATACCTACAGCCGACAAGTTCCAAGATGAAATTGCTCCTGATGAATATGCTATCACGACCATCGGCATGGGTCCGACTACAAAAGGGCAAGAGGTCGAGGACTTGGACAATTCCGTGGCCACCATCAAGTCCAGGTTGGAAAAAGAAGTTGCCAAGAAAAAAGAATATAAAAAAGAAATTCAGCGCCTAAAAGATTACATCCAGCACTTGACCAAGCCCCTAAATGAAGGTGACCAAGCAGTGCTTCCACCTAATTCTTCACGAGAACCAGGTGCAAATTTTGAAGAAGAGCTGACTACGGCGAGGGAGGCTAAGGACTGGATGGCTGGAAGGAAAGAAGAGGCGTTGGCGTTTGCAGAAAAGTTGGCGCAAGTAAATGAGCAGGCTTCCTTTATGCTATCACGAGTTGCAGACCTTGCAGAATCATGGAGTAGTCTCGAAGATATTGAAAGTAGGATCATCCCATGTATTCGGGAATTGAAGGGCATCTCAAAGCAAGGGTTGATTGAGGACAAGGTTATTGAAGCTGGAGCGGCATATGATTTTAATGGATGGTATTATGCTCTGATCTCAAGAAGAGGAGTCCTCGAAAAAGTGAAGCAGGATGGTGGCAGAGTGGAAGAGCAAGCGAAAGAAACTCAGAGTAAAATTTATGAAATGGCTGCAGATATGCTCGACAAGGATACTGTCCGAAAGAAACACTTGCGGCCAAAGAATTTAAGAGAACAAGTGCAGAAAATTTTCTCCACCACCGGGCCAATCATGAAAGAAAGCTTCACCAAAGTATTCAACTTCATGGCCGTCAAGAGTTCTTTCTTGTTGCAGGAACCAGAATGGGCGACCATTTTTGCAGAGTGTGCCGAGAGCTTGGATTTGCTGGAGTACAATGTCAACGTGCTGCCCGACATTGCCATGGAAGAGGTCGGCTTGATTGTGTCCAGATTCGCCGAATGCAAGGCCGCACAAGTGGATAAGGATGCCACTCCAGATGTCTAGAGTTCTCTTCAGTTAACTGGTTGAGGTTTGAAAAACCCTAATTAGGGTTTAGTTCTGTTTAATCTGGTCCTTTGATCTTGAATCAATCTCGGCCGTTCATTGTAATTTTGAAAAACTATATAAACCCCCCCCCCCTCGCTCTCTCATTTTCATTAGAAGAAAATTAGATATGGAAGATTAGAAGAGATAGAGGAGATTAAGAAGTTAGAGCAGATTCAAGATAGTTAGATTGTAGAAATAAAGAGAGAGTTTTTATGAGATTGTTGTGAAAACACTACTTTGATAATAAAGTTCAAATGCATGAGGTGCCTTGAATACTTGATTGTCGAATAGTTGCATGGTCGCATATTTTCTTTCTCGCTTAGTAAATTTGAATTATAATGTATGTTAGAAGAATGATAGATTGATAACGGAGATTGGTGAAACCGAGCTCATACTTTCTTTGAGTGGATGATTTCACTCAATGTGCAAAGTTAGACTGAGCTTTATCGTGGATGCTTAACTTCTGTTTGAATAATTGTTGTTCGATTTGATGGTAATTATTCATTACGTGAAAATCATAAGCACATTCCCAGAAGATTGCACTTGCTCTGTGTAGTTGTCGTTTAACGTGGCGAAGCAGAGTATTGTTTATTTGGTTTCATTTAATCCTCGTCTTCTCTTGATTTCTTAGGAATAGCATAGGATCTCTAAAACCCTTACTCTTTTTCACTTTTTAAAAAAAATCATAAAATCCAAAATGATACTGCATTTATGTTTCCGCTTTTCGAATGACTTGCAAAAGTAAATCTCAATTGTGCCCACAACAAATCACATCCATACCACAGAGCTTACCTGCATTCATCTTAAACATTGGAATTACCCTATGACCTTACTTGCAATCTTAGCATAGGAGGTAGTTTTTCAAGAGAGAATAGAGCGTCTGTGACACTTTGTTCTAAAATGTTTGTTGTGTCATAAAACACGCACCAACATAACTGTAAAGTTTTGATGAGAGGAAAATTTTTAATTATGACACCATCCCAATTAGAGAAGGATTTTAAAGATTCAATGTTATTAAAAATAAAGGATCTAACCACTTCAGAAATTGAGGATTCCAATTTGATCAACATCTCAATAGTAGAGCTCTTGCAGTTAAAAATTTTGTTGTTTCTCTCATTCCAGATGCACCATAATAGTAAGGATCGTGTAACCAACCATAAGCAGTAGAAAAAGGAAGCAGAATGCAAAAGGGGCCAATATTGAAAGTGAAAAGATAAGGTGGGGCACACCATAGAAACCCAACTTAATTTTGCAAAGATCTGGTACCAGCAATGAGTTGCAAAAGGGAAATGTAGAAAAAGATGATCCACAGTTTCCAAAAAATAACCACAGAAGACACATGGGAAGGTAGTCACAATCCCTAGCTTGTCTAACCTCTTGGTAGTTAAAGCCCTACCATTGACAGCAATCCAAGCAAACGCGCCAGCTTTGGGAAGGCAAGCTTCATGCCAAAAGAGAGTCTACGGAAGGTCAAATTTATTCAGTGAGTCCAAAAGAGAAATGTATCCATCTTTGACTGTGTAATCTCCTGACTTCGATTTGGTCCAAATTAGGACATCATCCTTAGGTGCAAAAACAATGAACTGTTTCCCCATCTCCTTCTTATAAGCTTCTTTGATAGATGAGGGAATATTTAAGTTATCAATAGATTTCCAAGAAATTCTTGGAGTGGATTCAATGTATTCAATAGTAAAATAGTCCACAACCAGAGGACCCCACAAATTATTTAAGAGTTCTTTTAAATTCCCCCAATCTGTAAATGAAGAGAGAATAGGATAACCATTCCACCTATCGTCCCAAAATTTAGCTTTTTTCCCATTGTGGATCAACCATGAAAGGTGAGGGAGGATGACAAATCTGCATGAAGATAGAAATTTCTAGATTTTTGAGCCTTTAGGTAATGAGGAAGCCCTAAACAGAGATTCTCGAGGGAGTAGGTGAAGATATTTTGAAAACATCAATTTCCCCCATCTTGACTGAGGATTTTTGTATAGTTTCCAAGTAAGCTTTGCACCTTGGGCAGAATTTTGAAGTTTGAGATTTCTTATTCCAGTTCCACCCAGATCTTTTGGCAAACATACCTTATCCCAAGAAATAAGAGGTATTTTTCCTTTACCCCCAACATTATCATTCCACAAAAAGGAGTGTAAGATGGATTTCAGAATGTTGAGGGTATGACATGGGGCCTCTAGAACAAACATCATGTAAATTGGAATGGCATTCAAGACAGATTTTACCATTTGAATTTTCCTAGCAAAAGTTAGCCACTTGTGTTTCCATAGGGAAATTCTATCTGATATCAACTTGCATATTCTTTCCCAGAAAACATGAAGATTATTTCCAGCAAAAAATGGTACACCAAGATAGGAGCAAGGCAAAGATCCCACCGAATACCCCCATAATTTAATTAATCTATTTTGAATAAAATCTAGCACATTTAATAGGAAATTTTTTGATTTAGAGGAGTTAATTTTTTGACCCGAGGCTGATGTAAAATCTGTAATTATATTCTTGATTACCTTTGCTTCAGGTATTGAGGCATGCCCATATAGTAAAGTGTCATCTGCAAAGAGTCCATGAGTTTGAGCTTCTTGCATATTTGGGATTAGGATACATTTCCATGCTCCTAAAACGTTTGCTCTTTTTATTGATCTACTTAGGCCTTTGGTCATTAGAATGAATAGAAAAGGAGATAATGGATCCCCCTATCTAATGCCTCTAGTTGAAGGGAAGAAACCACATGAAGAGTTGTTTAGTAATACTAAAAAACTTGCAGTTGAGATGCAAGAAGAAATCCATTTAACTCATTTTTTTGAAAAACCCAGTCTACGTAGGATAGCCAACAAGAAGTTCTAGTTTACCCTATCATAATCCTTCATCATATCCAATTTGAGAATCATAGTTGGCATTTTATGTTATTTAATTGAGTGCAGTATTTCATGGGCTACAATGGCACCTTCTGTGGAATCTTTTCCCAACACAAAACCACCTTGTTCCTCTGAGATAACATGTGGGATGATCTTTGCAAGGCGAATGGAGATTACTTTGGTGAAAATTTTATAAATGGTGTTGCAAAAAGAGATGGGTCTAAAATCAGAAAAAGGTACTTGGAGAATCAATTTTTGGTATAATAGCAATGAAGGCATTATTAAGTTCTTTAAGGATAGTTCTATTACGTCTAGCTTCTTCAAGTGCCTGCTAGACATCAAAACCAATGAATTCCCAACATTTTTTAAAGAAATTGGCAGTGAATCCATCAGGGCCCAGAGCTTTTTTAGGAGATAAATCATAGAAAATAGTTTTAACTTCCTCTATCAAGAAAGGGGACATTAACATAATATTGTCATTGCAAGAGACCATAGTAGGAATGGCCTCAAGAATGGAATTTTTGATTGAAACAGGTTCGACATTCAACAAATTTCCAAAAAAAGATATAGCTTCTTTAACAATCTTGTTATCATCTTCTAAGAGAGTTCCATTTGTGCTTGTAATTGAGGAGATTCTACCTTTTTGTCTCTTAATTTTTGCAGATGCATGGAAACAAATTTGGTATTTCTATCACCATCTGCAAGCCATGTATCATGAGACTTTTGTCTCCAATAACATTCTTCTCTACGAAGAACTTCCTCAAGTTGTGAAGTTAGATATTTTTGAAGAGCATAAGAAGCTGAGTTTAGACCATTTATTATCACAACATTATTTAAAGATTCAATTTCATTCTGAAGACGTATTTTTTCTGTGAATATATTTTTGAAATGCTACTTATTCCATATTTTTATATTCCCTTTTAGGAATTTCAGTTTTTTAGCAATCTGAAACATCCGAGATCTAGAAAAGAAAGGGGAATTTTGCCACCAAAACTTTATAAGAGGGATGAAGGATGAATCCTTGAACCAAATTGGTTCAAATTTGAAGGGAATCTTAATAGCAGCTCTATTTTCAATGATATTGAAGGACAATGGGAAGTGATCAGATCCTGGGAGACTATGAATGGTACAAGATACATCTAAATCCAAGTCTAACCATGAAGAAGATAGTAAGAAACAATCTAAACATTCAGAAATTTGATAAAAATATTTCCTTTTATTGGTCCAGGTGAAGGAACCATTCAATGGTTTGCTGTCAAATAAATAATTTCCACAGACAATTTTTTTGAAATCCCTCATTACTCTTTTATTTGGAATAATACAACCTAACTTTTTAGAATCATCTAAAACAACATTAAAATCTCCACCAATCACAACCAAGGAATCTGAGAGAGGTTGTAGAACAAAAGATATAGAATTCCATAACTGTTGTTTCTCAATGGAAGATACAGGACTATATATGTTAAATAGCCAGAGTTTGATGTTGTTGAATTTACTTTTTACTAGAGCAAGGCCCCAATTAGAAAAGGAGAAAATTACCCTAAGAGCAACATTGTTTTCATTCCAAAGAAAAGCTAGCCCCCCAAAAGCACTTAAAACTGAGTGAGAACAGAATTTCCATTTGGACCATTTTGAGAATAATGAAAAAGCAGAGCTTGAGTTCAGTTTAGTCTCTTGCAGTAAAGCCACGTCAAAATTTATAAGGCAAGTTGATGCCTAATTGGGTGCTTCTTGTTAGGGGCATTTAAGCCCCTAACATTCCATGAAGTGAGCTTTATTTTGCTTGAGGGGAGGAATCTTCTCCCCTAATCCCCTAAGTTTTGTTTTTAGAAAGCTTTCCTGCAAAAAACTCCAATTGTAGGTTTTGTTTAGCAGCCCCAAACCTTGTCATCGAGGGGCTAAAAGTCATTTTCTTCTTTGCAGGTGAAAATAAATTAGTTTGAATCCCTGCATCAATCTCAAATTGATTTTTCTTCTACTTCGGTTTACACCCCCTTTTTGACAGTGAAGATAGGGGCATGATTGAGAGATGGGTAACTTTTCTCATAAAGATGGGCTTATAACCATGTCACCCATGCTAACCAATTGTATTGGATTCATAGATGGCTCCTCCACCTGGACATCATTCATAATGGGAATATCAAGTTCTTTCTCAACTTGTAGCATGTCATTCTCAATGTTTGAAAAAAAAATTCCCTAAATTTCCTCATTGAAAGTATTCTTTGAGTCCTTAATTATCTGATGAATTTTATCAATCAATTGTTGATCCTTTGAAAATTGATTTAGAGATTTATCTAAGGATGGTTGGGCGGCAACTAGACCCACTAAGTCTGAGCTTGATTGAGTTTTTCTTCTCATCCCAACAGGTCCAAACAATTCTCTATGTCTTTTTTCTGAGAGACTTATGGTTTGCAAAGGTGAATAGACCATAGCCAAACTAGGACTGTTACTAACCCGAGTTGAATCCCATAGTTTTGGTGTGGGGATTTGATCTAAAGTGGTGAATGTCAAGTTGTTAGATCCCTTTCTTATGTTACTTGTATGGCGGATTTCATTTTTCACTTTTGTCTTGATTCCTATCTCCATTTGAGGCTTTAGAGACCTTATGTTTAGGGCATTTTTCAATGGACTAACAAGGTTGCTCTTAAAAAAATTTGTAGAGGAAGAGACCTAGGGCCTACCACTAAATTTCCCAATTTGGTTGAAGCTATCTTTCCATCAAAACCAACACCAATATTTGTTAAATCTTCAGAGGATAGTATTTCAAAAGGGCTCCTAGTCAAAATCCTTTTACCATATTGATTCGGGTTCCTAGTCAAAATCCCTTTACCATATTGATTCGGGTTCCTAGTTAAAATCCCTTTACCATAATGAATCTGAGCAATAGCATTCTAGTTTTTATCAAGTTTGAACAAATTCCCCAATGGAGTTGTGACATTTAGAAGGGGATTAGGAAGTGCACTTCCCTAAATCTCCATATCAGCCTCAGTGTTTTTGCTTGGAGAAATGGGTTTATCAAGTAAGGAGGAAATCT
>VDFB02249228.1:0-39508 GCA_007258455.2 Sequoia sempervirens
TGTGCTTGGAGGAGTTGAGGATTTAATTAAATTGTGTCTTCAAGAAAAACCAAGGCAAAACTCAAAAATTAAAATTAATATATTTTTTTATGTGCAGGATTATCTATGCACCTGGATGCTAATGCATCAATTATTGTCTTTCATTCACTCTAGGAATGAGCATCAATTACCAAGGGTTCACACATTTGTGACATGTTTATATGCCAAGAACCAATGGGCAGGCCCTTATGTCTGAACCACAAACTGATACAATCACACTATTGTTCCTTTATTCCTAAGTTACTTGAGTCTCAAATATGACCACACGCCGCATGGTATTGATTAGGGACCTATGTTAGCTTATACATACAACACCACCATAGACAATTCCAGAAACATTTCAAGGAAATAGAAAGGTTTAAAAGGAGTTTGGTTATAAATTTTCAGGCAACAAAAGTTACTAATTCAAATTACAAAATAAGAACACATTGAAATGGAACATGTTGTGTGACCAATAGCCCTTTCTCAAGGGAATGACATGGAAAGTGATCTGCTACTAGTAGTCATTGTAAAACATGGAGAATATCCTTTTAAACTTGTAACTATTGAGTTCAGTGAAGCCCAAATTGGAAAGTTTCTCTCACATATTCAAAAAGGATGCCTTTTGCAACTGACTTCTTTTTGCATGTATTCACAAAATTAGAAGTTGTCATTTTTGATGGATTTTTCCATTTATTGGAGATGAGACTGATTTATAAATATTGGTTGCTACTTGAATATGTATGGTATTCAAAATTAATAAAAAGAGAATCCTTGAAAGTGGACATAGCCATTATTGGGCGAACCACTATAAACCTTGTGTTCTTCTATGTCTTTTAAATCTTTTAACTTTTTGTTCTTATTTTCTGCAATTTTAATCAACAATTAGTAAGTATCAAAGCCAGGTTGGAGAAACTTGGTGTTGGAAATTGATGAAGAATTTTTGGTTCCATGGAAGATGCAAACAAATGGAAGATTGAAAAATTTGCAGGTTAGAACTTCAGTCTGTGGAAGGTGCAAATGGAGTTGTTGCTCATCAAGCAAGATCTCTCAAATGCATTGGCTGGAAAAGCCAAAGGGCAAGGTTCTTTATCAGATGAAGATTGGGAGAAATTGGACAAGAAAGCAAGAGCTACCATTTTTCTTTCACTATCCAATAATGTTTTATTTAATGTCTCAGCCGAGAAGACAATGCAAGAGTTGTGGCAGAAACTCTCTTCAATGTATGAGATGGCATTAGCTTCAAATAAGGTATTCATTATGAAAAAACTTTATAATCTGAAAATGTGAAAATGAGGGATTATGTATAATTATTTAAATGAATTTAATACATTAGTCACCCAGTTGATTTCTATGGGCATTAATTTAGATGATGAGATCAAAGCAATTTTATTACTGTGTTCTTTACCAAATAGCTGGGAAGGTGTGGTGATGGCAATGAGTACTTCAGTGGCTACCAAAAGCAAATTGAAATTTGATGATGTTGCAGCCACTCTTCTCAACAAAGATATGCAAAGAAAAAATCAGGAACCCTCATCCAATGAGGCATTAACCACTGTAAGTACTGGTAATAGAGGTAGCAGTCAAGAAAGAGGCAATAATAATATTATTATTAGAAGAGGGTCGAAATTCGCACATAGATCGAAGTCCAGAGGAAGGAATGGTGCCTGTTGGTTTTGTGGCAAACCGGGTCACACAAAGAAAAATTGTTGGAATTATAAAAAGGCACATGACAAAGTCAGTAATAATGAAGCAAACACTGTAGCTAAAAAAGATGATGGTGTTTTGGTCTTGGCTACTGGTAATATGACTGCAGATTCATGGATGCTTGATTCTGGTGCTTCTTTCCATGCTACTTCATGTCGGGAAGCTTTTACAAATTTCAAAGAAGGTACATTCAGTAAGGTTTTTCTTGGTGACAATAAGGAATGTGAAATCAAAGGTAAGGGTGATATAATTTTACATTTGAAAAATGGAAATAAATGGATTTTGAAGAATGTGAGATATGTTCCTTTGTTGAAACAAAATTTAATTTTTGTAAGCCAGCTTATTGCTTCTAGGTGTAATGTTAAATTTTCTTTAGATACTTGGAAAGTAACCAAGGGAGTTTTAGTGTTTGCAAAGAGAAAGAAGTTGGGTAATCTTTACATTTAGAATTCCACGGTGAAGTGGAAGTTGCCATGACAATTATGGACAGCAATTCAGAAATTTGGCATAAGAGGCTCGGGTACATGAGCAATAAAGGGCTTGAAGTTATGTTTCAACGAGATCAACTTCCAAGCTTACAATCGGTGGATTTGGAGTTATCTGAGCATTGTCTTTATGGCAAACAAAGTCGGGCCAGCTTCTTGAGGATAGGCCATGTTCAAAAAACTACTCCTTTGGAACTTGTGCACCCGGACGTTTTCGGTCCCACAGAGGTAACCTCTTTTGGAGGTTCAAATTATTTTGTTACTTTCTTTGATGATTGCACACGCAAAGTTTGGATTTACATGTTAAATAGAAAATTAAAAAAAAAATCAAAATTTAAAACTTTTAAGGCTCTTATTGAAAACCAGATTGGACATAAAATTAAATGTCTTAAAATTGATAATGGGGGAGAGTTTTGCTCCAATTTTGACAATTTTTGTGTAGACAACGACATTCATAGAATTAAGGTGGTCCCATTCACCCCTCAGAAAAATGGTGCAGCTGAGAGGTTGAATCGAACGACTCTTCAGAGATCTCGGTGTATGCTCTCCAATGCCGGTTTGGGAAAAGAGTTTTGGGCAGAGGCATGTAATACTGCAATGTATTTAATCAACCGTGCTCCTTCATCTCATTTTCATTTTGATATTCCAGAGGAGAGATGGCTTGGGAAAAGAATTTCTTATCACCATTTGTGGGTGTTTGGCTATGAAGCGTTTGTGCATATTCCCAAGGAGCAGCGAATGAAGCTTGATTTCAAATCAAAGAGGTGTATTTTTCTTGACTATGGAGAGGATCAGTTTGGTTTCAGGTTGTGGGATCTCATCGCCAAAAAGATTGTTCGTAGTCAGGATGTCATGTTTAATGAGAAAAAATTCTCAGGTTTGCAGCCACAGGACACATCTTCAAATGAATATTTTGATGTTGATTTATTTGATAATGGCAATGTTAGGTAGTCCTCTGTTTCTTTTTCTCAGCCTTTAATAGTCTCTACCCAGCCATCTAATTTATGCTCTCTCCCTTCAAACATTGAAGTCCCTATTTATTCACACCCTTCACATGTTGCTATGTCGTCCTCTATTGTTAGTATGCAGTCTTTTTTTGGAATTACGCAGCCAACACAAGGTAGTGAGCAGCCTTTGCTAGCGCCCCCTTTGTTTGCTTCCACATTGATGCCCTCTTTAGTGGATTCGTAGCCTTCATTGGCTCTAACGCAGCCTCCTGTAAATGTTATTCTGCCTAAAGAACTTTCTGCACAACCCATAAATTTTAATGTGCAGTCTCCTTTAATTGATACGCAACCTCAAATTGATGAGCAGCCTTCATCTTTGAGTGTTCTACCACCTTTACCTCTTTCATAGCCCCTTCTGGGAGGTCCCACATGTCATGTTGGCTAGGAAACTCCAACGCAACACCTAAACATTGGTTCGCTACCTTCCTTGAGTCATTCACAGCCTCATAACAGTCAAACTCAGCCTTCTTCACTTGGTGTGTAGCCTCTTCCAACTCTTGGATAGGCTAAGGGAAATTTTACACATGCTCATTTTAGGGAAATAGGGCAGAGCAGTATGCAGGAGAGTTTAGAAAAACAAGGAAATTTGCAGCCAATAATAGGTTCTCAATTAAGAAGATCTGCTTAGGACAAGAAACGTCCAACTAAATATGATGATTATGAGTTATTGTTATCTGATGAGGCGGAGCCTTCGACTTTCAAACAAGTTTGCAAAGATGCAAATTCAATAAAATGGATGGAGGCAATGAATGAAGAAATGGAGTCCTTGTGTGCAAATGAGACTTGGGATTTGGTTCTTCTTTCGCCAAAGCGGAAACCATTGAAGAATAAATGGGTATATTGTGTGAAAGAGGAAGATGGAGGTCATAAACGCTACATGGCTAGATTGGTTGTGAAAGGTTTTGCTCAAGAAAAAGGAATTGATTTCAATGAGATATTTTCACCAGTTGTGAAAATGAACACCATTCGTGCAATTTTAGGCTTGGCAACTATTTGGGATCTTGAACTTGAGCAATTAGATGTCAAAGCAGCTTTTCTTCATGGAGATATTGAAGAGGAATTATACATGGAGCAGCTTGAAGGTTTTGCAAAGCAGGGCCAAGAACATTTATATTGCAGATTGAAGCAGAGTTTGTATGGGCTCAAACAAGCACTGAGGCAGTGGTACCTTAAGTTTGATAGCTTCATGACTCAACAACATTTCACTCATTGTGAATCAGACCCGTGCAATTTATTACAAAAAGCTTGCTAATGGTGAGTTTGTTATTCTTTTACTGTATGTTGATGATATATCAGTTGCTGGCACTAGTGTGAGGATTGTTCGTGAGTTGAAGCAACATTTATTTCAACGATTTTCCATGAAGGACTTAAGGGCAGCAAAGAGGATTCTTGGGATGAATATAATCAGGGATAGAAATAAGAGAGAAATTAGATTATCTCAAGAAAAATATATTCTTAAAATTTTAGATAGATTCAATATGAAGAATGTCAAGTCCATTAGTACTCCTTTGGCTGGTCATTTTCGGTTATCCTCAACTATGTGTCCTAAAACAGAAGAGGATCAAGAACACATGAAGGGTGTTCCATATTCATCAGCAGTTGGCAGTGTCATGTATGCCATGATTTGTACACATTCGGATATTGTTCATGTAGTGGGAGTTGTGAGCAGATTTATGAGTAATTCAGGTAAACCACATTAGCAGGCCGTACAGTGGATCTTCAGGTATTTGAAAGGTACTTCTGATCGTATTTTATGTTTCGATGGTAAGGACACTCATCTACGAGGTTATGTTGATTCGGATATGGCTAGAGATCTGGATAAACGACGTTCTACTACCGATTATGTGTTTACTTTTGTTGGGGCAGTGATTAATTGGGTTTCTCAGTTGCAACAGGTGGTTGCACTTTCTTCTACATAGGCAAAATATATTGCTCTAACTAAAGGAGCAAAGGAAATGATATGGTTGTAGCAATTGTTAAGTGAGTTATGATTTAAGCAATCAATGTTTACTCTGTTTTGTGATAGCAATAGTGTTATTCACTTGGCCAAGAATTTCGCCTTTCACAATCAAACAAAGCATATAGAGCTGCGATATCATTTTGTTCGGCATGTTATTGATGAAGGTAAGTTGTAGGTGAAGAAAATTGACACAAAGTTCAATCTGACTAATATGTTGACAAAGGTAGTACCCAAGGAGAAGTTCAAATTTTGTAGAGCTTCTCTCAGACTTGTCCAACTCTGACAATACACTTGCAATGGAGGGATATCTCTAAGCAACTATTTGGTTTTCAAGTGGGAGATTGTTGGGTTCGGTGAAACCCAAATTGGCAAGTTTCTCTCACATATTTGAAAAGGATGCCTTTTGCAACTGACTTCTTTTTGCATCTATTCACAAAATTAGAAGTTGTCCTTTTTGATGGATTTTTCCATTTATTGGAGATGAGACTGATTTATAAATATTGGTTGTTGCTTGAATATGTATGGTATTCAGAATTAATAAAAAGATTTTTGGAAAAAACTGTGTGATTTTTTTATATCATCAACGTTTCGGATCATACTCCATGATCCATCATCAGGATGATTAGCAGTAGAGTGAGAATGAAAGAGAGCAAACAGACTTAGATATAAAGGAGAGGGAAGAGGGGTTTGGGAAGGTTGAGAGGCACGCTCCCCACAAAAACATGACATAAATATAAATATATATATAAGAAAACAAAACCTAAGTATATATCTGAATTATATATGTAAAGGATAATGAGAAAGATAAGGAAGAAGCAAAACAAATATAAATATAAGAAATTAAAGGCCGAACGAAAATAAATAAATAAATAAGAATTAAAAATTATTGAAAAGGTACCATTATAATAATGGATGAAAAAGTGCTCGAAACAATAATAAAGGAGAAGATAAATCAAAGTAAAATCAAAGTAAGCGAAATCAAAATAAATAATCATGGGATATCGGCTCGTTTAAGGTTCTTTCCGCAATCAAAGATCCGTAAATATGGAAGCGTCCGGTCAAAAATAATCAAAGATAAGTCGAGTCTTCCGCTGAAATCAAATGATCCGGAAATTAAGAAACGAAGCCAAAATCCGCAATCCATCGGTCGTCGAAAAGTCATCGTCAAAGATCGTCACGAAATTTCAGTCAAAAACAAAGATAAATAAATAGATCCGTCGTCGTCGAAATCGTCGGCATAAATAGAAATAGATAATAAATAATAATTAAAGATGAAAAATAAATTAACAAAAACAATCAAATGATGAAAATAAATTACCAAGAGAAAACAAACCAAAGTGAAAGTAAAAAGGAGATTGATAATAAGAGATGAAGTAAATTAAGTAATAAAAGATGAGAAGTAAATAGAATAATGGTTAATTGTTTCCTTTCATCCATTATTATAATGGTACCTTTTCAATAATTTTTAATTCTTATTTATTTATTTATTTTCGTTCGGCCTTTAATTTCTTATATTTATATTTGTTTTGCTTCTTCCTTATCTTTCTCATTATCCTTTACATATATAACTCAGATATATACTTAGGTTTTGTTTTCTTATATATATATTTATATTTATGTCATGTTTTTGTGGGGAGCGTGCCTCTCAACCTTCCCAAACCCCTCTTCCCTCTCCTTTATATCCAAGTCTGTTTGCTCTCTTTCATTCTCACTCTACTGCTAATCATCCTGATGATGGATCATGGAGTATGATCCGAAACGTTGATGATATAAAAAAATCACAGTTTTTTCCAAAAATCTTGCATACTAGCATCATGGACTGTGGAAACAAAATGTTATTAATTAATAAAAAGAGATAATCTCTGAAAGTGGGCGTAGCCATTATTGGGTGAACCACTATAAATCTTGTGTTCTTCTGTGTCTTTTAAATTTTTTAACTTTTGTTCTTAATTTCTGCAATTTCTTTTCATTTGCTTCTGCAATTTTAATCAACAGCAACAAATTCCATAGTGGTTTAAGTAAAGAGATGAGCCATTGTTTCAAGGATGTTTTGTGCCACTACCAAGAAGTCTATTAGCAATGAACCTTGTCACAACGTGAAATCCCACCAAGGCAAAGCCCTCATCCAACAAGAAGAGAGAAGAAAAAATAAATAGGGAACAGACACAGCAATAACATCCAATTTTTTAACACTGTTTATCTCAAGAGATAAGAATACCCGTTTTAAGGTTTTATGAATGGAACCATGCCAACTAGCATTGGCTCTTCCAATCATAATAAATAGAATTGATCTTGGTGCAAATATTGCTTGAAAGCACAAAATTCCAAAAGAATAATGTGGCTTGCTGCTGGTTAATGATATCAAGTTCCCATAATTCATATTGTTTATTGCCAAGTGATTTCTGGTTTCGTTTGTGTGAATTTTTTTGCATCAACATTTCAGGTCACACTCCGTGATCCATCATCAGGATGAAAGTGAGAAGCACAAGGAAAAAATTCACACACAATCAAATCCAGAAATCACTTGCTACTAATTGCTAAGGAAACCGGCATATTATCAACACAATTACAATCATAAAAGAGACATACATTACAACAGCATAGGTGAGTTGGGGGCTCTTCATTCCACTTTGCACTCCATTCTATCTAGAAATTCACCTTTTGATCTCAACTCCCCTCATTCCCTGTTGGGTCTGAAAAAAATTGATTCTCCACTTAACCTTAGTTCGTAAGGTAACAATTCATGATGGTAATTTTTGAATCAAAACATTATACCTTTAGTTGTTTTGTGTGAAACACGGTGAAGAGAAGGTATGTCATCGTGCTCCATTAAATTAATTGAAACATATTCCTTTCTGTGTCAACAAAATCTTTAAGTCAAAACAATAAACAACACTATATACTTTGATCAAGACAAACCCTTTTTAATTTATTGACTTGCCATTGCTGTTCTAAAAAACAGTGCAAAGCTGGATGTAATGGTCTATAACATAACCTTATCGTCTTAGATATATGGCACAGAAGATTAAAACAATGCACAACAGATACAGTCCATTTTGCATGGGTCCATGAATCACTCGCCGATGTACCACAGAGTCTGTTTTCCCTTCATACCACAATAGGCGTCAACAATCAAGCCAGCTTATATTCTTACAAGATTAGTGAAACAAAATGTAGAACATATCAGAAATTTAATCTATCAATCTGATTATAAACTGGTTTTTCATCATTCATTAACTCTGCTTCATGAGATCCTGAGACCAGACCATCATTCAGTGTTTACATCATATTACAGTCAAAAGTTGTTTTTGGCAATGAATTTGTAATAAACATTTTTATTGGAGATGAGAAACAAGGGATTCCAGGAAAGATACCAATCTTTAAAACTCGAGACATTTTCTTCAAAAAAACAACTTTCATTGCCATGTTTAGCTTAGCGGTGCCTCTGCTTGAGCATACACTTGAGTATTGGCAGGAAAACACGTTTTGAAGTAAAACAATTCCAAATAAGAGCTTGTTTTAAGTGGGAGCTCTAAAATCACCACGAGTATGTGGAGAAGTTAACTTGGGCAGTAGAAATGATCCAAAATTCAACTTCGCATACCCATAAATCCTGCAAATAAGCCACTTGATAAAATGTATGGCATGGGCTACCACCCCTCCACCTTGAAGTATTGCTGAGAACTTGTATTCAAGGATCCACGTTTTCCCATCCATTTGCACAACAGATGCAGTCCATTTTGCATGGGTCCATGAATCACCTTGCCGATGTACCATGGAGTCTGTTTTCCCTTCATACCACTATAGACATCACCAAATTAAGCCAGCTTATATTCTTCCTTAAAAGATTAGTCAAAAAAAATGTAGAACATATCAGAAACTTACTCTATCAAACTTTACCTCTATCATTCGCCCAGACATAACTATAAATGAGCGGTCCACAATACCTCTGCCTATAACACCAGCTGTCTGAATAGGGCTTCCCCAAAGTGACACCTCCTCCAGAATAGATGAGTAAAGAACACAACGAGAATGGACCATCAAACCATCCTGTCAAATGAAAAGCAACCATTATAATTGAAGACCGTACAATTTCAAATAGAAACTTACAATACCATTTTCAGACTTTCGGACTAATTAACATTCATAAATACACAAATCTCATTTTATAGTCAGACTCAGTTTGACAGGTCCCAAAAGGATATTTTGGAATTAACCGCAAGGAGAAAACAAAATTCAACAGTGTATGGATTAAATAAATGACTAACTTAAAGCTAAATAAATTTTAGTAAGTTATATTAATGAATCTGACACGTGCACAAAGTGCTAGACTGCACAGCCAAATACATTTCCACAAACTAAAATTTGACATTACCTATGGATGCACAAAAAGATAGCAAAAGTATCATGCAAACATAATTTACAAAAATGAGAATGCAGGCATTACTTCAAAAACTATAAATTTGGGGCAAGTGACGCAATGCTAATGACAACAAGACATTGAAATTTGAAATATGAATATCAATGCCAGTCCTAACATAAACGAGTTACAGAAAATGTATAGAAAACATTTTAAGTACATAAATAAAGGAGAAATTTTTGGGGAACGAAAATGAATAAGAATAAACATATGCTGCATAAAATGCACCTAGCGATTGTTTGCAGGTGTACATTCTCCATTTATATTGGATTTTGAGTCAAACTGAGCAGAAACATTGGCCTTGCGGAGGGATTGAAGCTGGTAGAATCTATGGCCATCCAAAACATTCAGGTGGAAAGCAATTCAAAAATTATTATTATGAATATAATCAAAGGCCAAAGTCCAAATTGGCAGTTAAAAATTTTAAACCCATCCGGTACAAAGGGAGAATCATTGCCAATCTTGGTCACATTACTACAGGAAAGCCAATTCAGCATCAGACTCATTAGTCAATTTTGGGGTAGACCATTATGGGCAGATAAGCACTGTTTCCAAGGCTTGGCCTCTTTTGAATCCAAGTTGAACAGGACACATGAGAATGGAAAAACATGGTCACTGAATTACATGAGTAAGCAAATAAACTTCCACCTTGAGAAAGACAGTCTCATCTATCATGTTTTAAGTAACATGCCAAAGGTGTCTTTCAATCACTGACACCTCCACACCCAAATACAGACCAAGGTTGGGGTTGCCCATAGTACTCTTAGTGACCAAGAAAAATGCTGTTGTGGACGTCAAACAAAGGGAGAGACAGAGTATTGGCATTAAAACATAACCAGTTGATCATCAAACCATAATTAGAGTAGCAACAGACTGCAGAGGCAAGTGAAAAACAGAAGCAAAGCCCACAATACTTATTTGCAGCACGTGCACAATCGACACGGATGAACAGGAGAACAAAGCAGAGATCCTGAAGCGGGTGTGGGCTAAGAAAGTGGCTGAGGAGGAGTATGAGGCTGCTTTCTAGCAGCAGCAACAGAAGGAGAGCGTAGCATTGGCATCCCAAGTATTCACATGGACCTCGATTCTTTGCAAGGATGACTAATAACTGATTACAATTCCAGCTGTTTGTACTTTTTTATATTGCATCTTAAGATTACCATTGTACAGAGTCCCAACAGAAAGATGGATACCCATGCCCTTTAGCATTTCAGACTTGTTCTATTTGCAAGTGTTCAATCCTTGTCCTTGTTTGAACTCTGCCTGTGTGGTTTTACATCAAACTCTCCAGTAATGAAGAAAAGGGTTGAATCCTCTGAAGACCAGCAAAACCCTTGAAATACACACAGCAGTTTTGGAAAAATCATGAACAAGCTGTATGATGGATCGAGGGGTTCAAGTGGCACAAAATGATGCAACTACACTAAGTATAGCCTATTGGTGTAATTATTTAATTGCACCTTACTATTTAAGTTTACTTAGGTGATTCGTTTTTAATTACTTAAGTAGGATAGGATAAATGAGTACATGTCTCTTCCTTCTTTCTTAGGATTCTGTTTTTATCCTTATCTTCTCAGATTTGAAAACTTAGTTAAAATAATACCTTGTTTCTTGGTTTTCTGCCTCTTCCTCATCCTCATCGGATTTGAAAATTTGAGGCTATATATTGTAGTTCTTTCTTTCTATTGAATAATCCATTTCATATTAATCTCTCCATATTCTCGATATTCGATTTTAGATGATGTTTGCATTCTGCACTATCTGTATATTTGTATCTAACTTTTGTAATCTTCTATAGTTGCCTAGATCTAGGCTTGTGTTTGGATTTTCATTAAATCCTATATGGTATCAAAGCTTTGCTGGTGTCTTTAGCTGATTCGTGTCTCTTGAGAAATAGAGGTTTCAATTGAAGCTTTAGAGGAGAGTAATTATATCAAATTGTGAGAAAATTTCTTTTTGTGATTTTTATAATAAATGAATTTTGGAGATTGATTGAACAAATCTGAGCTCACCAAAACATCTAAAAGGCTCTATAATGTCAAAATTGACTTTTGTTTCACCAAAATCAGAGATCAAAAGCCCAGTTAGTTGGCAGTTGCAAATAAGGGTTTGATAATTGAATCTAATATACAAATTTGTTTCTAAAATATTTTCAGACCAAACAAACACTATAATTACATCCAAAAGGCCCAAAGATCCCATTTTCATATAAAATTTATGTAGGTTCAATGCCGGGAGAATTCAAGGCATTTTTTGTGCTTTTTAGTCATACGACAGGCCATATAGTCCATACAACATACAGATTTGCCAAAAATAAAAAACCAACAACACTGCACAATGTTACAATACAAATTGCTAGCAGCCAGCATAGCCCACTATGCACAAGGTGCTAGCCATCACCCAGGGCAGCACCACCTCTTGCACCATCACCCAAGCAATAAAAACCACATTTGCATATAGAAAAACAATTTCCCACCAGTATTTAGCAATTTAAGTTCATTTTGGAGGAATTATTGACCAAAAAAAAAGGCAATTTTTTGGGAAACAAAAAAGTAGTTTGGAGAATATTCTAACATGTAGGAATATTCCAAGTCATCATAGAAAATTCTTTTGCTAACCTCGACATGACATCATCTTCTTCTTCCCGCCAAACCTAACCCCTCTCCAATGGAGTTTTGATTTTTGGTGTTGAACTTCAAAGGCTCCATTCTTGCTCATTTTTGCTCCTTTTATCAAGCATTTTTTTTTCTATGTGCTAATTTTTGGTGTGCTTCTTAGTGGTGCAAACGGTTTTCATTTTAGTGTTTGGTTTTTTTAGAAATTGCAGATTCTCACAAGTGATGTTGAAAATCTCTCATTTTGAGAACTTCTAAGGCTCCATTTGAGCTCATACAATATTGTTTTTTGATACAATTTTTTTTGGTGCAGTCTAATCTATCCCATTCTATATCAAAAATTGTAGTTCAATTCTGTGGTCTATTATTAGCATTTGTAATATACTAAGAACAAGACCACTTTGCTATTTTGGCAAGTAACAACTATAACTGCACTAATTATAAAGTGTCATCATCATTATTTGTTGGAAAGGTCTCATAATTGAGTTGTTTACATGGGCATTTATGTAAATACACTTAATTTATAGTGCCACGTATCATGTAATTGTCTTTGGGGGTGCTCATACATTGGCATTTTGTAATCTTGAACTAAAATAAAGTTCCATCTTGGGAGGCTTCATGCATAGACTTCTAGTGTTTCTACACAGCATGACATAAAAAGGGATGAGAGTGTAGTCAATGACATGCACTATGATCCTACCTCCGTCTTGATGAAAGCTCACATGAGTTGCAATTGGATCCTCTAGCTCTCTTTTCTCCACATCTTGCTTATGACTTGACACATCTTGATTTGCATTGATTCACATCTCAGATTAAGAGCCTATGGTAAATGATTTTGAATCTTGCATCTGATTCACATCTCAAATTGACAGTCTTCATTATGATTAATGTTCCAAAATCTTCATGGTACTTGCTTCTATGAATCAACTTTAGTCACAATTCAACATCAGGATCAATATACAAAAGCAGTTTCTAGATTCATTCTTCATCATCTCTTGAGTGAGTTTTGTCCTACAGATTTTCTCCTTCTCATCTTTTGAGGGGTATTATCATTGTACATGGGTACATATGATCAAAACTAATTGTTGAGACCCATCTCATATTTCACATTTCTCCTTAATGCATTTAAGAGGGGTGTTTGTGTAATTATAAACTGAACTTTATTATTTGAATTTACTTATGTAATTCATTTTTAATTACTTAGGTAGGATAGCATAGATGAGTACATGTCTTTTCCTTCTTTCATGGGATTTTGTTTTTTTCCTTATCTTCTCAAATTCAAAAACTTAGTAAAAGCAATCCCTTGTTTTTTGGTTTTCTGCCTCTTCCTCATCCTCATCAGATTTGGAAACTTGAGGCTATATATTGTAGCTCTTTCCTTCCATTGAATAATCAATTTCATATTAATTTCTCCATATTTTCAATATTGGATTTTAAATGATATTTGTATTCTGCACTATCTATGTATTTACATCTAACTTTTGTGATCTTCTACTATCACCTAGATTTAGGCTTGTGTTCAGATTTTCATTAAATCCTACATAGCCCACAAACTGATCAAAAACACACATATGCAACTTCAAACAGCATGCGTCTCATCATTCTAGAGGATTAGATTTGCATCTATGTGAAGAGGCTGCATAGAGAAAATGAGGAGACTAATATTGCAGAAGTTCAAAAACAATCAGGTGCATTATATGGAAATTAAACATTTTCAAGACAAAATAAAACTGTGTCAAACCAAATAATGTACAGCATATTACATGATGAGAGAAATGAACAGATCCTAAAGGCTAATATAGAGTTAAATTCGGGACCCATGGGTACATTCATCAACCCAGCCTTATATGACAAATGCATCACAGAAAAGCTGGTGCTATTATTTTGTGCTGATAAGAGTTTGAACATATCAAAACTTGTTTGTTTTTAACCTTTTTTCAGTTTCCTTATTGTTTAACTTTTCTATAGTTTAGTGCCATCAGCACAAATACACAATAAGCAATGAACATAAGAAACACCCATCGTAGGCTTCAAAGAACCTAGAAGAGGCTTGAACAGCCAAAAAGGGCCCAGGTGCCAAGGTGGGGCTCAAAAGGGCCACAGAGCTGTGAGAGCATCATCATTAACGTCCAAAGCACACATTAGACCCAAGTTACTGCATCTGTGCTATAAAGCATGCAATACATCAAAATTTAATTACACATTTTAAAAATGTTGTGAATAATATGATATAAAATTAGGAACATACCCATTGAAAGATATATTGTCCAAACATGAAGCTAAGAACATGTGTAAGACCCAGAATTGAGGCACAAGCATTAACCAAACTACAGCAAATCTAATATACGGAGCAGTCGATGCATCCAATATAGCAGCCAAATAAGAAAAAAGTATTAAGCGTTTGTCAGACAGTATCATACAAATTATTTAAACAAGACACAGAACACGACAATTCAGTGATTATAAATCATACCAGACGAATCCAATATGTTCAGAAAATGTAAAGCACAACAGTTAGCATGGCCCAATCAAAAAAAGCAACAAATAATACTCAAAATGTATCATACAAACCAACAGCATGCATTAATAAGAGAGCAGTTTCGAGAACAGTATGCGGGTAAATTCACAGCAAAAGCACCATTTCAAGTAAGTGAAATCAGAACCAAACCAATAAGCCATGTGAATAGGAATTCATTATACACACTATCTTAAATATATGAGACAACGTAGAGCAAAAATTTCAATGCAAATATGAGGCAATGCAGAGGCAAAGAATTCTTCAGAAGAATCCAACTGCTTCCATCTGGAGGGTACATTTAGGGCATACAAAATGGATTAGAAAGTTAAAACATAAAATATGGGTATCGGGCGCAGAAGTCACCTGTTCCAGTTTCCAGGTGGAGTCAGATCCAGTGCAGTTGTCAACTTGACCTGGAACAACCCTGGCCATTTTACGAGCTATGAAATCCAACCTGTCAGAAAGCCTATTTCTGGCCATAGACTCTTCTGCTATACCTATCACCTTGTCGGCACTGAAATCTGTTTTCAAAAGACTAGAGAGGCACCATGGTACTGCAAACTCCGCCACGAGAATAAGAAAAACCACAGCAAACTTTGCTGAAAAATGATGTCCTTTATTTTCCTTCTTATAAATCCCGATTTCCTTTTCTTCCATTGACTCTTCAGAATCATCACTATGAAACAACTGAACTTCAGATTTGGCTGTGGAACCCAAGGCTGTGGGACTTCTGATGTCCTTCCTGGACACAATAGATGGCCAATTATTTGACTGCTCAGAATTAGGCCACTGATTCTCCTTGCCCTTGACAACAGAGGGAGGGCTTCTGAAACCCTTGGAAGGTGTCTCGGTATAATTAGTTATGGAACTGAAGAGGTTGTTTGAAGGCCTCAAATCCAATGTAGCATGGATGCTTGCCATACACATGGTGCACTCGCACTGTGCATCTTTCCTGCAGTGTGGATAGTAGCTGCCCCTGCTTAGAGACCTCTCCCTGGTTGTACTACCTTTACCCATACTCAACAACAGTTTCTTCATCTAGAGAAGCAATATTTACAGTGACCTGACAAAACTAATTACCTCTTTTTATACCAATACGGATGATATCAGAAAACTCTGTGAACTGATATTGATGAAGTTTCAATACCAATTGCTACGGCGATCTTCTTCTAAAATCAAGACACAAGCAATATGCCAACCAGGAACAGGGTATAAGACCAATGTCCATTGTAGGTACCACCTATCGATGGCCTAGGAGTCCTGCACCAGATGCCCAGATACCGTGGATGTATTTATCCCTGAGCGAACACTCAAAATCCCCATCCAAAAACCCTAATGCGCCAAGACTCCAGGACGTCCAATTTCATGCAAGTGGAAATCAATTTCAATGGATAAAACCAAATTCTACACCAAAAATTGCATACCCAAATGCCCTCAGGATGTGCCCTAATACCCTAGGCTCTTGGATCTCTTTTGTTAATTAATGGGTGTCAGAATAACCAATTTCAGCACCTAAAACTGCACAGAAAAGACACAAAAACTGCATTGAGAAACATCCTTTTCTATTAAACAGGCGCTCACGTGGACTGATCATAAATTTCACTATAAAATGACAGCAAATGTGATTCTCGAGCTCAAAAAGTAGGTGTTTTGTTATTGTTACCTTAAAGTGTATGAAGAAAGATTGAATGGAGAGAAACCTGAGTGTTGTTCGGGGCAATCCTTTCTCCCTCCTCCTCTTGAATTTGAAATTTGAACTACGTTACAACGGTAAATGCTATTTATATCATTTCGTTTTAACGAGTTTAGAGTTCGGGTCTGAAGGTGTTCAAAAATTCATTTTGGGCATGTACGAGGGCGAAAAACAAATATCTACTTCTACATTGTGGGGAATATTTATGTTAATTTGAAATGGTTGTCGGTCTGTGTACGTTGTTTTTTAATTGTTTTTCACTGTGCTTTTATGTATATGGGTTGGTTTTATCACTGTCTTATCCCAGAGACCAGATTGACCAAAAAGCAAGGGAATTTTTTTACCAAAATTAAAATTTTAATAATGGGTCCAATTTCAGATAAGTGTTGGGTAGTGCCTAGTACGTCTGTAACTTTTTCAAATAGCATCATAATAATATTAATATTGTGTTAGTGTTAATATGAGTAATCAAATTGAAACAAAAACACTCTAATGAAACATTAAACTGAAGAAATTGAAATGAAATTAAATAAACAAGAATTCTTCAGAGCCGTTCCATTTTCTCTATCTACAGTGATTCTTTTGAAGCTGTTGCTCTCAGATTGTGTAAGCTCGGCTTCCTTCGAATGGCAACTTGTAGAACGAGTATGCAAAAAGGAAAATGCTTCACTATTCTATATGCTGATGGAATGGAATTGCTGATACGGATATGAACAGGAGGTGTGGATTATGCAGGGGCTGTGAATGGAAGATGTCATGATTCTATACTACTATTGCTATGCTATGAAAATACTATGAATTCTATGAATACTATGAATGCTATGAATGCTTGCAATTTGACTATAATTTTCCTTGCTTAAAACTTCTATATGATTTGGAGTTCCCGGCAGTCATATTTATAGATTTTTGCAGGCACAATCCCGGCTGGCAAGAATCTACGGCTGTGAGATTGTCTGGTAGAATTGAAAGGTGAAAGATGGAGAGGTTGAGAAGAAGATGGAAGAGGTTGAGAGGTTGGAGAGAAGGATGGATTCCTGTCTTCAACCCACGGGAACAAGCCTGCACAGAAACAGAGAAAATTAAATTTTCTGTTTGGGCAGTTTGTTTCACGGGTGTTGAAGATAAATCCCAAAATTAATTAAATAAATAAATTTATTTAATTTCATTTATTGAATTTTGATTTTTGATTTTTTAAACTATGGAAGATTTAATTAAATATTTTAGAATATTTAATCATAATGTGACTTTAGAAGAATATGAAATATTAGAAGAATTAATTAAATATTTTGGAATATTTAATTATGAATGAATATTAGAATCGAATTAGAGGAATTAAATATTTTGGAATATTTAATTATAAATGATATTTAGAAGAAAAGAAGAATATTTTAATCTTTATTTGAATAAAATATTCAAACTAAGATTTATATGATAATTAATATAAATAAACCATAATGTTTATTTAATTAATTAAGAAATGAATATGAAAAGATGATTAAATAAACTTATTTATTTAATCGAAATGAAATAATGAACAATATAAATAAATTATTTAAATTTATTTATACATAGATGGAATTCGAAGATTTAATTAAATATTAAAAATATTTAATTAATTACCAGACAATGTGATGTGACCATTTTTAGGTGTATACAAATATAATTAGTATGAAATTTTTAAATATATTTATTTAAAATATGTTATGATATTCATATTGTTATTTTTATATAGAGATATTTTGTGGGATTAAATCTCACTTTTAGTATTAAGAGTTATTTTTCTTTAGTGAATATTTATGGAAATGTCTTATGAATGATGATATAAATAAGAATATTTATATAGATGTAAGTTTATTTATAAAATAAATTACTTAATCATATGCAATCTTAAAATCTAAATTATTTAGAGAATAAATAGAGACCCTTTTGTTGATGTGAAACTACAGAATACCAAACATCCACTTCAAAATAAAATAAAAATAAAATAAAGAAAAATGAATAGAGGTGATTAATTTCACCAATCAAAAAGCAACAAGATCCTATTAAAATAAAACAAAGAATCTACAAGATTTCTTATTTTCTAAAAAAATATAGATGCCCTCAACATATAAACCCTTGCAAGGTGTCTTCTTTATTGCAATATATTGTCTTTACAAAATGTAGAAGAATTCTTAAGGCTTTCCTCATTGAATTCTAAAAATGATATTTACAAATGATAATCAATGTCCTTTTCTAACACCTTTAAATGCTTACAAGTCATGACTAGCTCATAATCACTAAACCCCTAAAGTGACTTTAGTCGTTATAAGTCACTTTAGAGATATAAAGTGGGACCCAACTACTTAGGTGGCTTAAAACCACTTGACAATTACAAGCTTGTAACAAGATACATGTATTCTTAATAGAAGGGGTTTGACTAGGATTTTGAATGTGCAAGAGGAGGGTTAAAGGATTAATGGATTTTAACCCACTTAATGAAAAGTGAATAGGGGAATATAGGAGAGGAAAGATTAAATAGTTTGGGCAACAAATAGGTGAGGGTGAATAGTGATGAATAGTGATTATATTAATTAAATAATAAAATATTGTTTAGTTAATGTGGGGATGGAAATTAGATGTTTAATTGAATAGTTAGATTGATATTCAGTCAATTATAGAGAAAAAAGTCAACTAATGACAATGGTCAATTTTAGTTGTCTATATTTTGCCTCTCTTTGAGATGGTATTACAAAATAGCATCATTTGAAAGAAAATTAAAACATAGTGCTTAAAAGAAAATGGTTAGATTAGGGAAGATGCCCCAATCATTTGGAGGAGTGACTAGGAGGAAAGATGGTGAGAGTAAGTATGAGGATGAGGATGCCCCCTCGAGAGGACAAATGATCTTGAAAATGCATAGTGATGGGAACTCAAATTCAATGGGGAAGATAGCATTGGCACCAAATACTAGGGAGTATGGAGTAACGACGATGGGTGTACAGATGCTAGTACAATATGCACAAAGAGAAAGATTAAGATGAAGATGTTAGTCATGGCTAGTTTCATTGAAAACTTTCTTGAGGATTTTGAGCAAGGTTTTATTAGTTTCCTTCAATTGGTCATTACTTTTGGGATAATAGGGTGTGGACTTTTGGGATAATATGGTGTGGACCAATGATGTTGGATGTAGATACCATCATAGAGGGTGCAAACTTCATGATTTTTTAAGGACTTCCTATTGTCTATGACAATGGACAATGCGATAACATAATGGTAAATGATATGGTAAAAGATGAATTTGGATATTTAAATGATGGTGGTGAATGTGAGGAGGATGGTTTCAACTCACTTCATGAAATACTCAATAGTGATAATGATAAAATTATGTCCATTAGATGAAGGGTGAATCTTTCCAACTATGGCAAAGCCCCATTGGGAAAAAGGCCATGGTGTCCTAATAGGCTACAATGCTCGAGAAGGTGCATGAATGAGGTATCCATGTTGTTGGCATGCAAGGAATCATTGATGTACTGGAAAGCATCATTCTCCATGGTGGACCAATAATAACAATTCCTAAGAAGATATTTTGTTAAGGTCATTCCACTAGTATGTGTGCCATAGATACCATCATGTACCTCTGATAGTGTGAGGTTAGCTTATGTTGTGTTTAAACATCTCAATAAAGAACCATCATAGCCTCATCGATAAAGTGTATCTCCAAGGATGGTGCAATGAGAGGTGCATTGGATGAATGATTTGTGTTGATTGTGTGAAAGGTTGGGGTGGTGTTTGGTCATGTAAATAGGTATAAATATCATGGTACCAAGTGGACTCAGGACCAACAATCTCACAAACAAGCTCTGATTTAGGAACATTGTATATAGGGATCAGGAGTTGCTCAACTAGAAATTTACACTATTGACTGCCATGTGGAATATCCAATAATGATCTAATGATGGCCATGGCATATGTAGCTTTATTGTTGAGGTGAGGGACTTACTCAAACTAGATGTGGGTGAAATATTGCCTAAAACTATCCATCATTTGCTTACAAGGGAGAAATTTGTCATCTTTGGTTTGATATTCATTGTTAGCCTACTTGACCACAAGTTGGGAGTCCCCATATACTTGCAACTATGTGATGTACCATTGTATAGCCATCCTAAGTCCTATGATTAAAGCCTCATATTTTTTCATGTTCTTGGCATGGAAATGCCAACCTAAAAGCCTTAGGTATGAAGTCATCTTGATGGGTGATGAAAAGAATGCTAGCTCCTAAACCATGTTGTGTATAAGAACCGCCAAAGTATAATCTCCATAATGATATACCACTAGTTGTGAGGGTAGATTCATCAAGAAAATCAATCACTAATAGATGATCATCTATGAGTGGGGATTCGGCTATCTAATCTAGGGAAAATTGTCCTTTGATGACCTTCTTATCCACATACTCTATGTCAACTCACTAAGAATCATTACCCACTTAGCCTTTCAACTTGTAAGATAAGCTTTTGATAGGAGATACTTGAGAGGCTCTATTTTAGAGACAAGATTTTTCTAATGATTGAGCATAATTTTTGAAGCTTTTAAGAGTTGAAGATGATTGCTAAGCATGCTCACTCCATATGGATATAATTGAGCTCATATTTGACTAGAGTACAGTTGAAATAATAGATGGATAACTCATAGCCTACATTGTCTTGATGTGAAAGAAGTGTCCCTAATGCAACTGATGTAATGAAAATTTAGAGGAGTAGGGGCCTATTCGGAATTATAGCCATGAGAACTAGTGGCAACACTAGATACTCTTTAATTTTTTCAAAGGCTTATTAACATGAAGTATCCCACTAAAATTTCACATCCTTGTAAATTATATAAGAAAATAGATGACATTTATTTGTAATTTATGCAATGAAGCATCAATAGCCTAGATTTTTCCTTGGAGATAGCAAAGTTGTTTCAAAATCTTTGGTGGAAGCATTTTTGTAATAAATTTGGATTTGGTGGGATCTACCTCGATGCCTTTGTAGGAAACTATTTGGAAATTTTAATCTTTATCCAAATAATCAAGTTATGACTTCAATGGATGAGATACAAGGTTTGGACTACTACAATATGAAAATATAATTTACTTATATGTAAAATTGAAATTAGGTGACCTTAATATGGAATTACCATTATTAGATCCATCTTCTTTTTTATGTTAAAAATTATCCAACATAACATGCTTAATAACACCACCATATGTGAACTTATAACAACAATAAATAAAGCATAGCATCACCATAAGATAGCAGCAAAGAGGCACAAATCAGCAACATAAAAGGAACCACATAACACATGATTTATGTGGAGAAACCCTTGAGAGAGAAAAATCCACCAAGAAGAGAGGTCAAGTATGTGTTATCTACAAATAAATGAGATTACAATAAATTCACTTTCATTCTCCTCTCTGCCTCCAACATGGCAGCACCTATGTACTCATGAACAACCTCTTTATGCCTCAACATGTCCTTGTTATTGTAGAGTAACTCTACATTCAATTGTTACTCTCATTAATTTATATATCCAAGGAGCTAACTTTATAAACTTGAAAAGAGGTCTTAAGCACTAAACATGGCACCCAAAATATGACTCTTAATTCCAAACATCTTGACCCTTAGATGACCTCCTTGAAATGTGAAGGATATTGGTTTTAGCTCCAATACTTTCCCTCCAACTTGAAATTAAACATTACATTAAATACAATATAAGATGGAATACCAAGAGACGCATGTTGCCTCTTTCCAAGAACCCACTTGGAGAAGCCCAATAGTCACTAATTTATCCTCTTCCTTAAATTTTACTATCCTATTCTAGGTGTCCACATGTGGGGAAAACAATATTAAATATTCATGTTTATAAGTCACCTTTACCACTACTAGTGGAACCCACCACCCCTTATGAATATGTTATAAATAATGGTGAGAATAAATAATTACAAAATATTTTTCCAATACACCCTAAGTGCCTAGGGACACTTTCCAAAGATGTTGAAACCATGACATATGATTTACAAGGTAGATGGTACCTTAATGCTAACATTATCCTACTTGACATCATGCATTGTAAATACATCCATAGGAATCACAAACAAAGGAAAAATGTCCCTTAGCCAATCATGTACCACTTGAATCTTCACCATGCTCTCATGCTCCAACAAGATACTTGCACAAGCAACCATGATAACCACCATCAAGAAAAAAACTCCTCTTATGCTCCAACATGCCACCTATGGAATAAAAAGGAATATGTTGAGGTAAATCATACCAACTATCACTGAAACTTGCACCAATATTTACAAGAACAAAAACATCAAATTCAAATGATAACAAAGGCTCTAAGTAGTTTTCTTACTCAGACCAACTAATAAAAAGGAATATGTCAAGGTGAATCATACTAACTATCACTGAAACTTGCACCAATTTTTACAAGAATAAAAGCATCAAATTCAAATGATTATAAAGGCTCTAAGTAGTTGTCTTACCTGTACCAACTAGAATAACAACCACAACAAATTGAAACTCATCCAATCTAACCATACCTCAAACTAGGGTATACCAATCATAGATTGAAATTCATGCCATCAACATAACAACCTAAAATTGTAATCAAGTCTCTGCATATCCATCCTCCTATCTTAATGCAGCATACCAATGTATAAATTACCATAGACAAGACCAAATAACAAAGTATACATTAATACTAAAACAATCTCGTGGATATAGACAGTCCACATTTGAGTCATCCCACCACAATCAAATGGGTGATCGGCCCACACAACTACATAACTTGTAGATCCAAATCCAATGAAACATGCAAACTTATTATCACATCAGTAATCAACAAACCAAGATATTAGAGAGAATAACCTGACATATATCGAGAAACTCCTCCTACACAAATAATGTCAAATCTTAAAATAGATTAAGGCATACCAAGTCTACCTATAGTACTTCACATAGAGGATGTGGCTAACTCCTCTATCGCATAGTATCATGGAAATATATAATGATATGCAAATATTGCAAACAAATATGTTGCAATACCTCTCTCACCACTAGTCTCCATAGCTCTCCCAAGTTCTTCACACTCAACCATGCGAATACAAATATCTAGGAAGATAAACAAGATCGAAGAGAGAACATGCAAATCAAACCATATCTTTATTCCACACTAACATGTACCAAGCTATGTAAAGTAATACCTCCTTCACCATTCCCATACTAAAAGGATATCAACATATGATATTCAAATCAAATGAAAACATGACAGAAGTATATGTAAACCTCTCATACCAAAGGTAGATTAAACTAGTCAAACATTCACACAATAAAGGGAATATGCCCAAAGCCACATACCATTTCATGTACCTCTCCAAATAAGTCCTTAGAACTAGATGTTAGTATGTGGCGACTGATCATGCTATACTGTATAGCCCATGGTATACTGTACACCCCAGCGACTGATCATGTGGGGGTTCAGGGGCGCAGCCCCTGAGAAATTTTTTTTTGCCATTTCTTTTGTGTCGTCAGCGAAAAAGGAAAAATCTCCGAAAAAGAAAGAAAACCGACTTTGTAAAACCCTAATTTTGGAAGCTTCTAAAAGCTTGTTAAAAGGGGTTGGGATGGGGGTTATAGTATGATGAAAAACGTGATTATTCGCAAGATTGTAATAGGTTTTGCACTGGATAATAAAAGTATTGGATGGCTGCGGTTTGGTGGATGTAGCCCAGATTGGGTGAACCATGTTAAATTCTCTGTGTTATGATTTATTCTATGTATGTTTTAGTTTCTCTGTTTATTATTTAAATCTGCATTTAATTGTTAGATATATGCCATCTCTAACCCTAACACTAGATCCATAGCTCAAGACCAAAACAAGGAGAACAATGAAAATCCATATAATCATGCATCTTCTTCTTAACAAGTCCTCAAAATTTTTATATTCAATACTAACTCATATGAGAAGAAAAGATACAAAATAAAGATTGCATCTAATAATCACACAAGAAATACCTCTCAAATCATTCACTTGTTGAGTAGACCAAGAGTGGAATACAAGATTGTCTTGTGCACACAACACCAAGCAATGAAAACTCATAATAAAGGGAAATATTCTCTTCAAGTCCATATTGGATTCACATCCATAACCAGGTGTAGGATCCCTAGTTTTTCTAATGAAATCCTCATCAAAGAGTAACCATCTCAACACACAATCCCTAAAAAAAATATTGTTTAGCCTCACCCAAGTATCTCTAGTCTCCATGAGAATCCACAATCAATTCATGCCAACTTAAAATGCAACCCTAAAAAATCATGAAGCTCCAAGAAAATAATTAATACTCAAAATCAAAGAGATTCAAACAAGACCATTGTCAAAGTTCTAGCCATGGAATCAAGAACTGAAACATGACATTGTGATCTAACATCTCCTCAAAGGAAGATCATATGTTTTGAATGAATATATCATGGTATCAAGAGAACATGTATCATGTCAAAACTCTAATCTAGAATCAAGAGTACATCATTATATAATAACAACCATACTATAAACAAAGAAACAACATCTCCAATCACATGAAGATAAACATCCATAATCAAATGATGAATTCACATCACTACCAAAGCTCCCACTAAATAATATAACTGATCTCTCTAAGAATCGTGATAACCATATCCTAACTGAAGATCCTCCATGTGGCCCCAACATAGTCAAAGAGCTCAACACCATGAGCTCCCAAAAGGTAAATTCAAACCATGATATCCAAACCAAGAAGATACAATTGCCACACACCCTTTGTCAATATAACCAAATATGTCACTAAACTCTCATTGCTATATAAAGCAAGAATCTAAGAGCTCCTTATGGCACCAACAACCATTGCAAAAGACCATCCACATGCTAATTAAATATTATCCATGTCTCACTATGCACTACAACAATAACTTCTTAGAACCAAAATCTTGAAACAAAGAAGATAGAAACACATTATATAACTATATAAAGCTCCCACTAGAAGTGATATCAATTTGTACATGGCATCATGACCAATATCATTGCCAACACTCTACTAAAAGTGAATAGAGTTTCTCATGCACCATAAACTATTGCTATAGATTCAAACAAAAACCTATATCAAGTACTACCAAAAAACCTTTTCTCACTATAATAAACATACCAATGTAATAATGGTGACTAAGAATAAGTCCTACCAAACATAATCCACATCAAACAATTTTACAAGATTTGCACATATGCAACATCTTAAAGGAGAAAGACATAATCAATGCTCCAATGTCAAATAACTGAAAAGATTCAACCCCACATCGATAACATGAAAAATAAAGATAATCAGGAATAACATATCAATTTCTAAGACTCAAGCATCATGATGAACAATAGACTTGATTTTACAAACAAACCCACGTAGGAGTAAACATAGATCAATAAGAACCCTCTAAGAAGCCATGTAAACCTATAACTATCTTCATCCAAAATATATTGAATATAATCTTATCACATATCTACATTCCACATATTTTAGTTAACATGTAAAACCTACAAAACCATCTCTATAAATTTGAAATCTACTTCAACATCCACACATTCACCTCAAATATATCATCTAAATAATAGAATAAGCACAAATATACAAACCCACAACTGAAAATAAGATAAAATTATAACCCAGCAAGAAAATTAGTTTTTAAAAGATGAAATATATAAGCTTCACAACTCACAAAGATGTCAGTGGCTTATCTTTCAATGCTTTCATGTAACCAAGGGCTAAAACCATGAAGCCAACATAAGCACTTCATTTTGTAGTCCAAATAGCGAGTGTTTCTCTATGTGACTGGGATATCAAAAGTACCCATCTAATATGAACACCTTCTCACTACACATGACCACAAGGTAAAGGAACAAAACCACCAAATAAGAGGATACTCACATATTTTCAAACAAGAGCTCAAAGTTACCAAAACATAAACAACTCCATGAAGATCCACAATCATGAGTTTCTAATGCCCAACATAGATCACATTGATAATATCCATGGATTCCAATCTCACAAATCTATAAAATAAATTTAACTCATAGAACATTCATTGTAGACCCACAATTCTCCAACAACCTTTAATTCCTTCTAACATATTCCCACAAGCTTGGTTGGCTAAGAAATAAAAAATGAATGAATACCTAGAACTAGATTAACCTTCAACTCTGATACCAAATATTGAGAAATATATAGGCTTTGATACCAAATATTTGGAAATTTCAATCTCTATCCAAATTATCAAGTTATGACTTCAATGGATGAGATACAAGACTTGGACTACTAAAATATGAAAATCTAACTTGTATGTAAATCTTAAATTAAGTGACCTTAATATGGAGTTACCATGATTAGATCCATCTTCTTTATGATGTTAAAAATCAGCCAACATAACATGCTTAATAATCGTTACCTATTTTTCACTACAAGCTCAAACAGGTAGAGCTGAATTGAATTCATCATTGAGAGGTACATAGAATTTCAAATTTTGCTACTAAGTATCTGTCATCATGTAAAAATTAGATTACATTTGATTTTCAGTTTTATTATGCAAGTACTTGTAACATAAAATTAGACATTTGCATAACAAATTTTGTTTTATTCATATTGTAAAGATCAAGGTCCCACACAAGCCGTGGGAGTAGCTGAATTTGATTTACGTAATCAAATGATAGATGCAAAAACATATTGTAAACTATAAATTTGTAGACAATGTAAACATAGAAAGGAGGGTGGTTCATCATTGCCTGTAATGATGGAGCCAATGATGCTTGATATCTTTGATTGCTGTTGTTGAAGCTTTCCAGGTTCTCCAACTCCAGTCTCCTTAAGTTGTTATGTAGGATGAATGAAGATGATGTTAGAGATTAACTCTAAGCAATGATGAATCAAGATCAATCCTATGCCTACATTGCCAACATGAATATAATCTACATCATTTCAAGCATGTATTAGATGATCAAGTTAAAGGAGCACGAAGTTCAATGGAAGCTTTCAGCTTCAATTATTTTTGCTAACTTGTTTGTTTAAATGTGCAGGAACAAGTATAATCAGATCATTTCAATCAACAAATATTGTTATGAGTGGTGAGAAATGTGGCCCCCACAAGGGTTGAGCCTAGCTCATATACAATAACATAGGACAACAGTGTGGAATAAGATATCATCATTCTCCATGAATGAACAGCTTGAGCAAGCATCTTATTGCTCATCATACTAAAGGAATAATTTAAATATGTTAAGAGGTAATCAATCTCATTGGCATCTTGTTTCAACTCTACTTTACATTCTTTTGCAATTACATGAGAAAATGGAGCACCCTTTACACTGAAGGGAAATATAGTACTCAAATATTGGACTGTCTTTCATAACTTTAAAGCATATACACTGTCTACAAAAGATTTAGGAGGATAAGTACAATTTCAGAATTATCATCAAGGAGATAGTCTATATGATTGTAAGCAAGACATTGCCACAAGAAAGCATCAAATACATCAACAAGAAGTCAAGAAGGAATTCACTGTCATGAGTGATGTCATGTTGATACAGTGCATCAATGGAACTTTTCATAGATCAAGTCTATCAGCAATAAAAGGAGCCCATAATATTCAGCAAATAAGAGAGCATTTTTATTATTTCTCTTAAATGTTAGCAACAGTCAATGAAAGATTCACAATTAGTTATCATTTTACAATTTGTTCTTCAAGTCAAAAAATACATTTTATATCATGGGAAGTTTTCATCATAAACCACCATAAGGTATCAAAGATCCATGGGTTAGTGTATCGCCAATCACGGAGGATAGTGACTTATTAATGATACAATGATCTTGTTTGTTTAAATGTACAACAACATGGACTTACAGATTTTAGATCTTACACAGAGATCCAATTCAAGCCTTGTAAATGAGTATACAACATAATGAAAGAAGGGCATAGTCTTCAGACCAATGATAAACATGGAATCATGCAGACATAGTTATAGTTGTATGAGGGATGTGTCATACTTTCCAAGTATGTGATACAAATGAGCCTAGGTTATTATTGCTTCATACTTTTGTGGAAAAATAGAAATATAGAATCAAGAAAGCCAAGAGTAATACCTACTACTTTTCATGGGGAAAATGAGCCTTTTATAACAAAAAGAAAGTTCTATTTTTGTCACATATAGAGAATAGGTGGAGATCACAGCATAACTTACACAACAAGGTTTTATTCCAGCCATTGAGAAAAGAGTTTAAAGAAACAGTTGATAAAGTAGCAAAAAAAAGCAAATGCCAAAAACCCAAAAGCTCTAATACAGCCACAACCATGAGTAATATAAAGGGCTTCAAAAACAATAAAAAAATGACAACTAAAGTGCTAAGAATTCTTTATTCTATAGAAATAATCAAGCTTTTGAAGCCTTTGTACACAACATAGGTAAAACAATTACATTCATTGTTTTTACATTCACGAGGGGCTCGAATTCAACATTTTATCATCAGAAAGTAAGCAAGAAATGCAAAGTTAAGGCTTACCTCAGCTGTCTATGGATTCCATACATTCAAAGCCATGTTCATTCCCTCAGAAAGCTCAAACCATTACTCACAATGGTGGCCCCAAGTGAAAAAGACAGCAACAGATTTAAAATACATGAGAAAATAATCATAGTCATAGCTCCAAAAGCCTGAAAATTGCTTCGAAAATGGAGGAATATGCTCAGGAAGGACTTACCATACAGTTTTCCTATTTAAAATCTCCAAAGAATTAGCAAAAAAATAGAATGAAATCAATGCAGACAAGCTTGAAACCCTACCCAGGCATGGCAGCGCAACATCTTGTTCTATTTTCTCCAAAACTCAAAACTCAAAATGATTGTGTTTTAGGGTTCGATGGCTTTTTCCACAAGCCTAATTCAAACACTTGGTATTTTTGACCTTTGTTTTAAGGAGAAAAATTTTCATTCTAATGGCAACGTGGTATTGACTTTGGAAGTCAATTGACCTAGTCAGTTGTGAGCCGTAAGTTTCATAATGCATGAGTAATATAAAGGGATATATATTTATTCAAAAAATATTTTGTAGAAGCCCCTTTATGTTATTTATAAATGTTTTATTTTAACATTATTAAAATAATTTTATTGATTGTTTTTAATAATTGTTAATTTAAACTTTAATGGAGGAGAGAGGGTGAACTAGGAGATTTAAAGAGGAGACTTTCACTTGCTTTTATTTGCATGGAATTAAACAAGATAACCATACAATTAAATATTAAAGATAATATTACTTAAATATTTAATATGTAATTGGAAGGATAAGAGAACTACATATTAAATATTAGAATAATCATTTTTTATTATTTTTAATATTTAATTATATAGTTACCTCATGCAAAAGATGAGATGGAAATAATGGTGGAGTTTTACCTCAGTTTCACACCAGTTCATGAGATATTTTGATCATGCATATCGAGAGTTAGAGTTTGTAGCATGTTGAGTTTAGTTCACTTTAGTTGCGGGCCCATTTTTCGAGGGTTTTTTCTTTTGCTTGTGAGAGGCATTTGAGGAAGATATTTTCACTCTTAGATCACTTTTAGTGCCACTTTCATGCATTCTGGAGCCAGTTCGAGTTGCAATTCAATAGTACACATTGTGATTGCGAGTTTGAGCCTGAGTTCACTCATTTTTGCATGAGTTTGAACCCTTCTTTTGGAGATATTTATTTTTGCTCGGGATTTTCCTTGGAGTTATCATTTTTACACTGAAATTGACTTTCAGTTTCATCTTCATGCCTTGGAGAGGCTTTTTGTATAAAGTGATATGACTTAGTCATTTTTCACTAGTTCTTGTTTTTCTGCCTTTGCGTTCTGCAAAGAGGACTATCTTGTAACTCAACATTTTAGATTTAATATAGTTTTACAGCTTTACAGGTTACATAAGTTATCATTTCTGTAGAGGTTTTCCTTCATGATATTGATTGAAATAGAGTTCACCTTTCCAATTGCAGGTGTTTTGTATGGTTAAAATAATTTGATGCAATTTGGATGAGTTTCATTTTCAAAACCTTCAAATTTTTGTCTTGTTTATGCATGCATATATATAATTGCAGTTCATCACAAGTCATTAATTGTGCTCAAAAGTTGTTTTCTTTTTCTTCTAATTTTTGAAAACTCAGTTTTCCTTAATAGGGAAAGAATATATACATATAGCCTTTTAATGAATTATTAATGTGTTCAAAGTGCTCAAATTGGATTGTGTTAAAAAATTTTCTTGAGGGTATAAGTTGTGAATCATTTTGCAAGTTTACCATCATTTAGGTGCATCACCAAAGTTTTAATTTTAGTTCAAGCATTTAGTTCAATCCTTCTTGTCCTTTTCTCAAAACAAATCATTCAAGTACCTAATTGATCATCATATAGGAACCAACCTAGAACCTGGAGGTCTATCTTCACCATAGGAATACCCATAGCCTGAAGATAGTTCCCATGTTTCAACAAATTGCTGAATTTAGTCATTCAAGCATTCGGGTGCAATCTGTTTGACAACAATAACACCACCTTATGTGAACTTATAGCAACAATAAATAAATCATAACATCATCATAGGACCCATTGGTTTGGCACATCTATGTTAAAGCATAAATAAAGCGACATGGGTGGCGATAGGGTGATATTGGAGCCTAAAAGTTGTGGGGAATTTTGCAAGGACCCACTGGTTTGGCACATCTGCATTGAAGGTGGGTTGGTGCCTTTAATGGAAAGTTTGGTGGGTCATGATCTGAAGTTATTTGTGTAGTTTGTGAATTCCTGGAAAGAAAGAAGGGTTACCATGGGTGGTATCTCCTTCAAGGTGAATGAGGAGGTGATTTCTCAAGTGATAGGGTTATTGTGTACCAGAAAGAAGTACCCTAAGCACACTAAGGCTCAAGACAATGAAAGCTTGAATGCCTTCTTTGTGGGTAATGAAAAACCTGTTCACAACCAATCTAGTTTTGAAAGAGAAGCTCTCCCGTGACCTTGGGATCAGGTCTTTCTCGCTCTCATGGAGTACGCCACCTTAGAAGGTAGATATAAAACCTTCTATTTCTATCATTTTCCTCTTTTGAATCACCTTTGCCACAAAATTATATTAAGCTTCCCGTTTTTCTTACTTACTAATTTGGAAAGCTCTGTTGAGAAGTGCATTGAGTTTGCTGCCCAAAACCTTGAGGATTATCCTCCCCTGCTACTCCACCAAGGCCTCATTTTGAGGCTTTATCATTTTCATCTCATGCTCTACCTACCCAAACCCATCTCTGTTGTCCATATAGAGGAAATTGAACCCCTTTTTTAGACAATATCTCCCCAGTTGAGTCTAAGGGTCCCAAAAGAAAAACTCCCCTAGTGACTGCCAAAACCCCTAAGCCTTTACTGGTCGCCAAGAAGAAAAAGGGGAGTGCAGGGATTGCCTAGTCTAATGTTGTGGTCAGTCTCTATGAGCTTAAGTCTACTCCTGCCAAGACTGACAAAAAACCTACTACTAAGAAGAAAGTGAAGGATGAGGGGAAGGGTTTGATGGAGTTTTCAGCCATGAACAACAGAGGAAAGAATGTGGTGGGAAGGGATTCCAAGGGGGCTACTATGGTCTCTGCTATGGTGGAGACTGGGGTTGAAAATACTAACATTAGGAGATTTGGCAGGTTGGAAAAAAATAACAAGTGCAGATTAGTGAATTGATTCTGATGAGGAGCGGTCTGACAATAAAGGTAATAGGAATGTGGAGGAGTCTAAGGAAGTGGAGGAGGAGTTTGCTAAAGGGCCTCACAACCTTTTGAACTTCAACAAAATGCTTAATGAGAACTCGGCTTCCCAGTCCTCTAACCCTCTAGATGTGGAGCATGCTAATATTGTGAAGACTGTGGATAAAGGAGAGGATCTTCATGTGTTGTAGGAGTGGATGGGGAAGATGGAGAAGTTTAGTGGATTGACCTAGTTCACTGTCAAGTTGGTCCACTATTTTACTAGCACCCTCTTTGTTGTGATGAAGGATGAGATGGATAAGAAGACTGTTGAAGAAGGCCCCGAATGGGTCGAGGATAATGTTGTTAATCTCCTCTCTCAGAATTGGGAGAATTTCAGTTAGTCTACTACTGCTACGTGGTGTTACTATTGGTTGTTAGTTTGTTGTGTCTATGTTTTTTGGCTAGTTGTTTTTGTTTTTTGGATTTGATCTTTTTTGGCCCTTGTGGCTCATTGTGTAAAGGGTACAACACCCTAGAAATGTTGCTTATTGTATCAAAAATATCACCATAAGATAACAGTGAAGAGGAAAAAATTAGCAACATAAAATACACCACATAACATAGGATTTATGTGGCGAAACCCTTGCATAAAAAACTCCACCAAGAAGAGAGGCCAAGTATGCATTATCTACAAATAAATGAGATTACAACACATTCACTTCCATTCTCATCTTTTCCTCCAACGTGGAAGCACATGTGTAGTTGTGAACAACCTCTTTATGCCTTAACTTGTCCTTGTTCCTGTAGAGTAACTCTACATTAAACTATTACTCTCATTAATTTCTACATCCACGGAGTTAATTTTATAGAGTTTTATAGAGGTTTTAAGCACCAAACATGGTGCCCAAAGATGACTCTTCATTCCAAACATCCCAACCCTTGGATTATCTCCTTAGAATGTGAACGACACCAATTATGGATCCAATACTTTCCCTCCAACTTGGGCACCCAAATTTGGAAATTAAACATTACATTCAATGAAACAAAAAATAGAATACTAAGAGACACATGTTGCCTCTTTCCAAACACCCACTTGGAGAATCCCACTACTCACTCATTTATCATCTTCCTCATCTTTTATCATCCTATTATAGGTGTCTACATGTGGGGAAAACAATATTTAATATTCATATCCACAAGTCACCTTTACCACTGCTAGTGGAACCCATCAACCCTTTTGAATATATTACAAAAAGTGGTGAAAATAAATATTACAAAATATTTTCCCAATATACCCTAAGTTCCTAGGGACATTTTCCAAAGATGTTCAAACAAGGACATGGGATTTAAAGGTAGATGACACCTTAATCCTAACAGAAACTATAAAACCTAACAATTTCCCTAGAATGTAACACCAAAGATGTATTTCTTAGGATTCAAGCATACTTTATATTCAACCAGGCGATTAAAGATCCTTTCAAAAACTTAAGGGTGTCCTCTTATTTTTATTTTCCTAAAGTTCATCCACATAATCCTCCATGATTTTGTGAAGAATATCATGAAAGATGATATCCATAGGTCTCTAATATGTAGCTTTCTCACTCTTAAGCCCAAAAATGCATTACTTGATAATAGAATGTACCCCAAGGGGTGATGAGAGTTATTTTATGTTGATCCTTTGTGGTAATGCAAATTTAATTTTACCCATAGAATATGTCCAAGAGTGATACTATTTTGTGTCCTATGGTGATATCGACTATGATATAAATGTTTAGAAGGGGAAGATCATCCTTAATACATGCTTTGTTAAGGTCTCTAAAATCAATGTAGATATGGATGCCCCCTAGTTTCTTGGCAACAAGTATAATATTTGACACCCATTCGCGATAGTCAATAGGAAAATAAAGTTGATAAAAAGATGTTATAATTCTTTTGTGACTAAGAGAGCAATTTGTGGATGCACATTTTTAAGTTTTTGCTTAATTGGTTTTGCATCAAGATGCACCACTAATGATGGATCCAACTTAAGAATGTCAGCATAAGTCCATGTAAAATTTTGAGTTGTGTTGTGTAGAATGGCTAATAAAGTTTTCTTTTATTCAGGTGAAAGAGCGAATAATATATATGTGATATTTGGTTCTAACTCAATACCCAAATTGATATCTTGTATTTTCTTGCCACTGAGAGATTATTGGGGGTAGGTTGTTACATATTTTCTTTCCATTGAGAAATGATTGGGGGTAGGTTGAGTTCCTCATCTTCCAATACTTCAAGGAGGTATTCACTAGGAGATACATCATTTAATTTTACTTTTTAGAGTTTGATAGTGCCTCAACGAGGTTTTCACTAGGGGACATTTCATTGAATTTTTTATTTCCATTTTTGCAACTAAGGAATTCTTCTTGCTCCCAAAATAGGAAACAACATTTAATTCATAGTTGAATTGTGATTTATGATTGCCCAAAGGTATGGTGTCACAAAGTCTCATGAATTTATCAAGTTCCTCATCATTTTGAAACATGTCGAGAGTTGTAGAGTCATGTTAATCCCATTCTATGAGGTCAAGAAAAAGGGAGGATATATCAAGATCATCAAACAAGGCTAATATGAATCCATTTGCAACATTTTTAACAAGGTCAAAAAAATTTCTCATCACCATCGAATGTGTCAGATGAGTATATGGTTTGCTATTTTATAGGTACATATCTAAAATGATGGGAAAGGGGATGTCCTAGGTACTAAATGCAAAGAACCTAGGATGTAAGGGGCCTTTTCCAAGATTTCATTAGAATACCAACCACAAAGCCAAGATATTAACTTTCAACCTCAATAGTGATTTAATCAAACCTAGGTTGGTGATTCTTTAGGGCCTTAGGATGATTAGGAATGGCTTGAAATAATGAAACTAATTGAACTATATGACTTAATATGTAAAATGCAAATTCTCGAAGATAAACAAACTATAACAACACTTTGCAGGTAAATCTAGAAGATATCAGAGAGTATGTACCTATCACCAAAAGTTGATTCTACCATGTGCAGAGGGACTAGTTTACCCCTAGGGAAATGGGTCTTTGTTAGGGCTTCCAAAAATCATTTTACATTCCTCTAGTGTTAGATCTAAGATGTTGTTTTCCACTTGCAAATTTGTCAGAATGTCGGAAATGAATTTTGCAACTTAATTTTTGTAGGTTGACAAGAATGATGACAACAAATGCAACAATACAAAATTGCTTTTCAAGATCTCTTCAATCCTTCTTCAACCTGTAACTTGCACATACACAAAGAGGTAAATTTTTTGTGCCATATAGGGGTTTGCCTCAGTCAAACCCTGTGAATAGTGTTCCCACTTTCACAATGGAAATGTCAACGATGAAAACCTTAATGGAAAGGAAGGAAATGGTGAATGAAAAAATTGTTGTAATACACAACCCTTCAATAGCTTCCTTGAAGGAATGAAGACATACACATCACTTCAAGGGAATTGGATATTTCTTGCTTAATTTTCTCAAATGATTGAATGCATGAAGACCTACACCACTTGTTAGCCTTCACAATACAACATGAACACACATAAACTTTAACATGATGTTAGGATATTGATTGCTGCTATAAATGACTGATAATGTTGCTCTTGGATGCTCTTGACAATGATATTTTCTTCTCAAAAGTTGCTCCTTAAGTGTTAGATTTCAAATGGTCAAAATACTATTTATTTATAGGTGTTTATCCAATTTCCCGAAAATTAGATTCTAAAAGCCAACACTTACAATTTGAATTTTGATCATTAAAATGACATCAAAAACATATTTTAATTTGGGTCTTGGCTCATAAAGGGGACCTATTCACCCATGGGCGAATGGGTCTTGGCATATACTTCCAGGGCACACATAATCCAAGGAAATTTAACTATTAAATGCATTTATTTAATGTTGGTTCTCCTTTCAAAAAATGGTAAGGATACGGCGTTGGAATGCATAATTTGACAAATTAGAAGCTTAATTAAGTCCAATAAATTAAGGGACCCAAACATAGTGTGAAATTGTAAAGGTATACAATTTTCTACACTACATTTAGCCCCCATTTTAACGAGAGTATGAACTTACGCTCATACGTCTCACACTAAAGTAGAGAAATATATGTCAAGGGAAATATGAAATGTAGTGTCAAGGGGGAAATGAAATTATAGGAAAGGGGGGTCCTAGGTCCTAAATTCAAATAACCTAGGATGTAAGGGGTATTTTCCAAGATTTCATTAGAATACCAACCACAAAGCCAAGGGATTGACTTTCAACCTCAATGGTGAGTCAATCTAACCTGGGCTGGTGATTCTTTAGGGCCTTAGGATGAATAGGAATAATCTAGAAGTGATTTGAAATGATGAAACTAATTGAACTATATGACCTAATATGTAAAATACAAATTCTCAAAGAAAAACAAATTGTAACAACACTTTGTAGAAAAAATTGGGAGATATCAGAGAGTATGTAACTATCACCAAAAGTTGATTTTGGCATGTGTAGAGGGACTGGTTCACCCCTAGGCAAAGGGGTCTTTGTAAGGGCTTCCAAAAATAATTTTTATAGTCCTTTGGTGTTATATATGAGATGTTTTTTTCCACCTACAAATTTGTCAAAATATCGGAAATGAATTTTGCACCTTAGTTTTCATAGGTTGACAAGAATTATGACAACAAATGCAACAATACAAAATTTCTCTTCAAGATCTCTTCAATCCTTCTTCAACCTATAAACTGCACATACACAAAGAGGGAAAAATATTGTGCCATATAGGGGTTTTCCTTATTCAAACACTATGAATAGTGTTCCTACTTTCACAATGGCAATGTTAATGATGAAAACCTTAATGGAAAAGAAGGAAATGATGACTGAACAAATTAGTGCAACTCACCACTCTTCAATAGCTTCCTTGAAGGATTGAAGACATGCACATCACTTCAAGGGAATTGGATCTTGCTTGCTTGATTTTATTGAATGCTTGAATGCATGAATACATGAAGACCTACACCACTTGTTAGCCTTCACAAGACAACATGAACACACATAAACTTTGACATGATGTTAGGATCTTGATTGCTGCTATAAATAACTAATAATGTTTCTCTTGAATGATCTTGACAACAATATTATCTGAACTCAAAATTTTGTCCCTAAGTGTTAGATTTCAAATGATCAAAAGACTATGTATTTATTGGTGTTTATCCAATTTCTTGAAAATTAGATTCCAAAAGCCAACACTTAGAATTTGAATTTTGATCATTAAAATGCTGCCAAAAACATATTTTAATTTGGGTCCTGGCTCATAAAGGGGGCTCATTCATCCATGAGCGAATGGGTCCTAGCCTATACTTCTAGGACACACATGATCCAAGGTAATTTAATTATTAAATTCATTTATTTAATGTCGGTTCTACTTTCAAAAATGGTAAGAATAAGGCTTTGAAATGCATAATTTGGAAAATTAGAAGCTTAATTAAGTCCAATAAATTAAGGAACCCAAACATAGTGTAAAATTGTAAAGGTATACAATTTTATACACTACAATATCCAAATCCTCTGCTATAAATTTTTTCTTGAGGATGAATAGGTTCCATAGTACCTTGCTCTTTGAGGCCCAAGTCTTTCCCTTTGTAGTTCATGTTCTCATTAATGTGTAAAGGAACATGAAATTTTTGTTTCAAGTATTGAAGGAGAGTTTTGTCTAGATTTGAATCATCTATGTATATCCAAGCATGTATATTTTCTTTAATTTGTTTATTCTTAAGTGTTCTTGGTGACCAAGAGGTGGTACTCTCATACTCATTTATTTCAATCATCTTATGGTATGATTGTTGGGAGATTCGATCATAAGAATAAGGAGAAAGAGGCATTGTGCCAATGTGGAAGGCATATTCTCTACAACCCTTGCTAATTATCTTGACCTTAAGTGTGATAGGATTAGGAATGATATATGTGGTGGAAGAGGAGGTAAATATTTAGGCTTGATATACGAAGATGATTTAGTTGAATTGGGAGTCAAAATATCAATTCTTTGACAATGATGATATTTTTGATAATATGAGATTTCCATGGATTGACAATACTCAAATGAGTGTGGATTAGCATAGATAGTTACTTAAATATTGATATGGGAGAATTTTATGCATTGGTGGTAAGTGGAGGGAACATCTTACCTGGTATGGAGCCATGAGAGGCTGAGGAGAAGATTATAAAGGAAAGAAAGATCAATAACATGGCAAGCGGTATGTTGTAAGTTAGACCTATTAGACCCACCTATATAGGAAGGAAAGTGATGTCTTCAAACTCACACTCTATATTTTCACAAGCCTTCATAGTAATTATACAAGGTTCCAAATATGTTATGAAATATTTAAATTATTTTATAAATTTTAATGTATATATAATTAAGGTAGAACCATTATCCAATATGACCCTTTTGACTATTTATGGTGATAAGGACTTCAATCTAGAGAGCTTTGTTATGTGATGGATCAATATATGGCATATAATTTTGACTAAAGGAAAGTTGATAGGTATCCAAACAATGACCCACAAGGGCTTGGAACTATTTAGGGTCAATATCATTGGGAATGTGAGATTCTTGTAAAGCTTGCTCTAAGATTTCTCTATAAATATTTGACATTTTAAGGAGTTCTATGATTGATATTTACACTAGACTTTTCCAAGTTGCTCTAAGAGAACATACTAGGGACTTTGTGAAGAGGATATTAATGTTCTAGGAATGGCGACTCTACCACATTGGGTGGTCATAACATAATATGTGTTTTTGGCTTTGATCTTAATAGTAGTAGCTTGTAAATAGCCATGGTCAATACACCCCACAATTTTGTCACAATTATGAGGAGTTTTATTATAATGAACATTATTGGTACATTTATTCTAAGATTTATTAGGATTATTAGAGGTAGATGAGGCATTTTGATTATGCTTTGGGAGAATATTTTTGCGGATTCCCAATTGGTCATTAAGAGGTGAGTATGAGGCCCCTCAATTTCAATTTATCTTTTATTAATAAGGTTTTGAATATAATTATTGAGATTCATGCACTTATTTTTCACATTCCCTTTGATTTTATAATAATAATAATTTTTTTTCTTTGTACCAAGCCAATTTTGATTTTGAATCATCAAAAGGTTGTGTAATGGGAAATGTAACCATGTTTTCTTGAATGAGTTTTGAAACACTACATCCATAGCCTCCCAAAAGGTAGTAATTTTTTGCTTTGGATTGTTTTGGGTGTTTTATATAGGATATAATTATGGGACAAAATTA